>PIJE02001479.1:59750-128484 GCA_002895965.2 Coryphaenoides rupestris
TGTGTCATATGGCTTTATGACACAATATGGTTCACGTACGGTTACCTGCAGTTTCTTTAATTTCTTATATTGTCATAATCCGTTGGTCAAACCAAACGATTGGTCTGGAAAATGCAGAATAAGAAGCTTGTGTGAACAATGCTTCATTGAACACACACACACACACACACAGGCATGTACACACACACACGCACACACACACACACACACACACAGGCATGTACACACACACGCGCACGCACACACACATCATTAACAGTCCTCAGCTCGTTAGACCGCGTGTTAAAATCCCGTATCGAAGGTCACGTTGTAACCTCCAGGTTTTCGATCATCCTAGGAATCCAAGCGAACCTCTGTAGGCTCTGTCGCTCTGTCCCACTCTCTCTCTCTCTCTCTCTCTCTCTCTCTCTCTCTCTCTCCTTCCCCGTCTGTCTCTCTCTCTTAGTGTCTTTCCGTCTATTTCTCTCTCTCTCCGTTCCCCTGTTTTGTTATTTTCCTCTGTGCCTGTTCCTCGCCGAGACAAGACAATCATACTAATACATTGTTGTTGTGGAGCTGGGAAGCCAGCGAGAGAGAGAGAGATGGAAATGGAGAGGGAGAGAGAGAGAGGGAGGGAGAAAGAAAGAGAGAGAGAGAGAGAGGGAGAGAGATGGAGAGCGAGAGAGGAGGAGAGAGGGAGAGAGAGAGAGAGGAGAGAGAGAGGAGAGAGACGTAGAGAGAGAGAGAGGAAGAGAGAGAGAGACGAGAGAGAGAGAGAGAGAGAGAGAGAGAGAGAGAGAGAGAGAGAGAGAGAGAGAGAGAGAGAGAGAGGGCAGACTGGCAAGATGCAGCCATTCCGGTGTGAAAAAACCCTCCACAGCCTGACAGCATATGAACACATGGAAATGAATCCCATTTGCTCACAAGGGACTCCCCCGCCATCACCCACCCCCCCCCCCCTCTCTCTCTCTCTCTCTCTCTCCGTCTATGCCTCTCTCGCCCTGCTGTCTGCGACCTTAAATAACAGTCTCACTGTCGGGGCCGATTTAGCTCAGCCGCTCACGGATAAATATTTGAAACGAAAGGCGGCGAGATGAGAGCAGCCGAGCCCTTATTTACAAGCCAGACACACACTCACACACCCTCAGACACACACGTACTTACACACGCACACGCAACGACACGCACGCACGCGCACACACACACACACACACACAAATCATTAGAATGGTGCCGGGAGGGAGGGGGTTTGGGGGGCTTTCTACTGTACACACACACGCGCACATGTGCACACACACACACACAGACCAAACACATGCACACACACAGACAAACACATGCACACACACACACACACACACGCCACACACACCACACACACACAGACAAACACATGCACACACACGCACACACACCACAGGCACACAAGCACACAATAAAAGCATTGTAAGGGACACTCTGAAACCTCTCCTACACACACACGCGCGTGCAGACGCGCAAACACACATACACGCACACACACACACACACACACACACCTCCCTCCCAAATGTCATTTCATCACCTTTTGCAAAAAAATGTGATCAACAACAGCAGCTACAGACACTCCCTTACCTGACAGACACACACACACACACACACACACACACAGGCACAGACACACAGGCGCACACACACAGCGCACACACACGCATAGACACACAGGCGCACACACCACACACACAGGCACACACACAGCACACAAACTTGAACCTGATCTCATGTAGGCGTGTGTAAATAACATGAAGCTGGGCCGTGAAAAAAGCAATCATTTAAATGCGTTGCAGAGCCTTTTGTCAGGGAGGGGGGAGGGGGAGGAGGGAGGGAGGGAGGGAGCGGCGGGCGGGAGGGAGGGCGGCGGGGAGGATTATAAAGTCAGTAGCTTGGTATTCATCACTGGGCACCAAAAATAAGTCCCCATTGTGTTTTGTTTTCGCTTTTTATCCTCTTCCGTGGTGAAACAGGAGACACTGCGGCATATATATATATATATATAAAGATATATACAGTATATACTACATATCTCTTTAAAATATACATATCGCGGGAAATGTTTACTGTTGACTCCCGGAGGAGACGGGAGATCGTTTCGTCGTTTGGTTTTGGTTCATCAACCGTTTGCTCTCTCTCTCTCTCTCTCGCCCGTCAGATGTCTCGTTTTATTTTGTTTTCCCGCGGAAGACGTTATTTTAAGATTATTTTGTCCCTTTTCGTTGCCGTAATTGGGAGGTTTTCCCTCTCTCCGGTGAGCGGCAGTTAAAATACATAAGTAGAGTTTAAAAACAAAGCGACTTATGGTGTTCCCCCTTTCATATACCCAGCCCCCCCACACAGAAATGTCTTGTATATTTGTTAAAAAAATACACACATATATATATATACAGTATATATATATATATATATATATATACAGTACATGAGGATGTATTTTCATTTTATATAACAGTGACCAAAGACAAAAACTGGAAACTTTTTTTGATGATGTCCTCACAGATTTTGTCATAAAAACATTCAGCCAGCAGGCAAACTTAACGTCAAGATAGCATGTGACAGCCAACCGCCTTCTAATAGGCTTTTAACTGCAGCCCACCCAACAACAACAACAACAACAACAACAACAACAACAACAGCAACACCACCACCATGTCACCTACACCCCAGTCCACTCATCTCTTGTTGTTGTTGTTGTTGTTGTTGTTGTTTACGCTGTTGTCTTCCAATGGGCGATATAAAAATATACAAATACAAATAAAACGTGGCGAGAGGCGAGTTGGCAATGCGCTCGGCGTGTGCGGAGAGCAACACATTTAAAAAAATAAATAAAACACATTTTAACGGCGGTGGTTATTTCAGCATCTTTAATCTTCCTGTCTCTCCCGCCCTCCCTCCCTCCTTCCCTCCCTCCGTCCCTGGTTGGCTGGTTGGCTGGCTGGCTGTCTGGCTGTCTGTCTGTCTGGCTGGCTGGCTGGCTGGCAAGGAGTGAGATAGCACCTCAGCCCTTTCGTTTCCTGCTATTTTTCTCCTTTTCCTATTTTTTCCTATTCTTTCCTATTTCTTTCTTTCCCTCCGTCTGCCCCTCCCTCTCGCCTTCCCTCTGTCTTGTGCGTCTACCTCATGCACATACATACATACATACACACACACACACACACACACACACACACACACACACACACACACACACCATACAACCCTCAGACAGAAACACACACATTGTCCAATGTATTGTACAATGTGGACTGGCAATGAGCGGTCTTTAGTTATGTTGCGTGCTGCAAAATGCGTTTGAGCGCGAGATAAGTGCAGTTTGGACATCCATGCCTTTCGCGACTAAACGCTTGGTGTTTGATGCCTAAACCGATGTTGCCCCACTGTCTTATGATGTACTCATGCCCACACAAGCGTTGGTAAGGTCGGATAACGTTTCCATGAAAGTTGTGAAGACCCATCACCTTTTACTGTTTAACCGCTTAGAAACACACAAGCGCCTATTGTGAAAATGAATTGTGAACTACTCTCGAATGCAATAACCCCCCAACTCCAAAACGGTAGGGAAGCAAGTAGAGGTGCACCAGCACAAGATACATACAGAGGGATCATTGGGGAATAGCGTCTTATGAGGTTATTGTGTGCGTGGCTGCAAAATGCGTTTGAGCGCGAGATAAGTGCAGTTTGGACATCCATGCCTTTCGCGACTAAACGCTTGGTGTTTGATGCCTAAACCGATGTTGCCCCACTGTCTTATGATGTACTCATGCCCACACAAGCGTTGGTAAGGTCGGATAAACGTTTCCATGAAAGTTGTGAAGACCCATCACCTTTTACTGTTTAACCGCTTAGAAACACACAAGCGCCTATTGTGAAAATGAATTGTGAACTACTCTCGAATGCAATAACCCCCCAACTCCAAAACGGTAGGGAAGCAAGTAGAGGTGCACCAGCACAAGATACATACAGAGGGATCATTGGGGAATAGCGTCTTATGAGGTTATTGTGTGCGTGGCTGCAAAATGCGTTTGAGCGCGAGATAAGTGCAGTTTGGACATCCATGCCTTTCGCGACTAAACGCTTGGTGTTTGATGCCTAAACCGATGTTGCCCCACTGTCTTATGATGTACTCATGCCCACACAAGCGTTGGTAAGGTCGGATAAACGTTTCCATGAAAGTTGTGAAGACCCATCACCTTTTACTGTTTAACCGCTTAGAAACACACAAGCGCCTATTGTGAAAATGAATTGTGAACTACTCTCGAATGCAATAACCCCCCAACTCCAAAACGGTAGGGAAGCAAGTAGAGGTGCACCAGCACAAGATACATACAGAGGGATCATTGGGGAATAGCGTCTTATGAGGTTATTGTGTGCGTGGCTGCAAAATGCGTTTGAGCGCGAGATAAGTGCAGTTTGGACATCCATGCCTTTCGCGACTAAACGCTTGGTGTTTGATGCCTAAACCGATGTTGCCCCACTGTCTTATGATGTACTCATGCCCACACAAGCGTTGGTAAGGTCGGATAAACGTTTCCATGAAAGTTGTGAAGACCCATCACCTTTTACTGTTTAACCGCTTAGAAACACACAAGCGCCTATTGTGAAAATGAATTGTGAACTACTCTCGAATGCAATAACCCCCCAACTCCAAAACGGTAGGGAAGCAAGTAGAGGTGCACCAGCACAAGATACATACAGAGGGATCATTGGGGAATAGCGTCTTATGAGGTTATTGTGTGCGTGGCTGCAAAATGCGTTTGAGCGCGAGATAAGTGCAGTTTGGACATCCATGCCTTTCGCGACTAAACGCTTGGTGTTTGATGCCTGAAACCGATGTTGCCCCACTGTCTTATGATGTACTCATGCCCACACAAGCGTTGGTAAGGTCGGATAAACGTTTCCATGAAAGTTGTGAAGACCCATCACCTTTTACTGTTTAACCGCTTAGAAACACACAAGCGCCTATTGTGAAAATGAATTGTGAACTACTCTCGAATGCAATAACCCCCCAACTCCAAAACGGTAGGGAAGCAAGTAGAGGTGCACCAGCACAAGATACATACAGAGGGATCATTGGGGAATAGCGTCTTATGAGGTTATTGTGTGCGTGGCTGCAAAATGCGTTTGAGCGCGAGATAAGTGCAGTTTGGACATCCATGCCTTTCGCGACTAAACGCTTGGTGTTTGATGCCTAAAACCGATGTTGCCCGCCTTACAGGTATCGCTTACACTTGTTGTTTTGGTGTGGTCAATGAATAATTACATGCACCAACATGCAAACACACGCATGCACACACAACACACACACACACACACACACACACACACACACACACACACCTTCCTTTCGCATTCCATTTCTGTGCCCAGGTCATCCTCTGTGGACCGCACACGCATTAGGAGGCAGCCATGCAGTTTACAAGACGGACGGAGGGAGGGAGGGAGGGAGGGAGGAGGAGGTGAGGAAAAGGAGGAGAGGATAAGAAAAAGGAGGGAACAAAAAAACCTGATGGTAATGAGGCAAGACAGAGCAAGAGAGACCGAGTGAGAGAGAGAGACGGAGATGGAAAGAGAGAGGTGGGGAGGGGGAGAGAGAGAGATTGGAGGCGGAGATGGAGAGAGAGAGAGGTGGGGAGATGGAGAGAGAGAGAGGTGGGGCGAGGGGGAGATATAGAGGGAGAGAGATGGGGAGGGGAGGGGAGAAGAAAGTGACCAACACGTATACGGGAGAGAAAAAAAACCCGAAAAACAGTGTGGGAGCCAGAGAATGAAGCGACGAAGGAGAAGAAAGGCGTCTGACAGCCCTCTTGATTTATGGAGGAACACAGATCGCCGGTGCCTGCGAGCGCAACATGTATTCCCTCGACCAAATTAAGACCTGTCTGCTGGGTGGGGGGGGGGGCGGGGGGGCAGGGGGCGGACGCCTGCAGTTTGAATACATCCAAGCAGTCCACCTCGCTTTATTTATTAAACGGGACCTTGCGCACGGCGCGCACGCTAAGCTAAGCTACGAACGACCGGCTAACCGACCCGGCCGCTCGTTGCCCGCAAACTCATTTCGACGGGAGCTAATCAAAGCCACCGCCGCGAACCCGATCTGTTGGGGGCCGCAACCCAGCCCACAGCGTGTGTATTGTATGTATGTGTGTGCGCGTTACAACTGTGTGTGTGTTGTTGGTGTGTGTGTGTGGTGCTAGGTGTGGTGCGTGCCGTGCTGCTTGCTGCATGTGTTGTGTGTGTGCCTGCATGTGCATACATGTACGTCTGTGCGAGTGCTAGATTACGTGCACATGCGTGTATAGTGGTGTGTTGTGTGTTATGTGTTGTGTGTGTGTGTACATGCATCTATGTGTGTGCGAGCGTTGCATCATGTGTCTGTGTGCATGCTTGTGTGTATCGTGTGCACGCATCCGTGTGTGTGTGTGTGTGTGCGTGCGAGCATGTGCGCATACATGTGCGTCTGTCGAGTGCTAGATTACTTGCACATGCGTGTATAGGGGGTGTGCCCGTGTGGTGTGCACGTGCATCTATGTGTGTGCGTGTGCGCGTGTGGTGTGGCGTTATCCCCCTCGCCCCGTGTGATGGGGGCGTCTAATTAATAGGCAGGTGAATGCGGGCTGTGATTATTATTCCTGCGGCGTGGCTCGGCCGGGCGGCGCTCGGTGATGGATAGTGATCGCCACGGCGACGCCGGCAACAGCACAATATCTTTCCAGCGGGAGCCCTCTGATAACTTCATGCAGACAAATAAAGTCTGCCACATATATTGATTTTTACAGCCACGGCCAGCCCGCCCCAGCCCCACACACACACACATTACACACACATTACACACACACAGACACACACACACAGATTACACACACAGGTGCACGCAAGCACACACAGATACGTGCACACACACACACGCACACACACACACATATTACACACACAGGTGCACGCAAGCACACACAGATACGTGCACACACACACACACATTACACACACAGGTGCACACACACGCACACACTCAAACACGCGCACACGCACACAGAGATACGTGCACACACACAGACACACCTACACTCAACACACAGCCTCAATCGTGCACATACAAGCACACATATACACACACACTCAGTCACTGGGTTGGAGCAGACCCCACCCCCCCCCCTCCCCACCACCACTACCACCACTCCTACTTACTTTCTATCTATCTCTCCGATCTCTGGTTTTAAGACCTGTCCTCCAAGCTTTGAAACATGACATATCTCGGGGAAAGGGCCTGCCTCCTGGGAGAGAAGGAGGGTGGAGGGTGGAGGTGGAGAATGTGGTGGTGGTGGTGGTGGTGGTGGTGGTGGTGGGGGGGCACCATAGCCTTGAGCAATTGTATCTTATTTCCCCTCCTCTGCCTCCCGAATGGAATACAAACCCGCGCAGACCTAGATACACTCGTACGTACGGCCGACACAGCGACAGACACAAAGAGCCAGCTAATCCCCGGCATGCGTGCATAGACACGGACCACCGCCGCCGGCACCCGCCCCGCCTCAGAGTACCCGTGCGGCTTCAACCGTGCTCTCCGGGAACAAAGAACGCACAGGGAAAAGGTACCAGAGAATTGTATCGAAACTAGGAGAAGAACATGAGCGGGTAACGAAACGTACTAAGAAACCACTCCCCACCGTGAAACACTGCGGGCCGAAAGGGTGCGGCCCTAGAGTGGCCAAGCGAAAGACCGCGGAGTAAGCCAATATAACCAAACCAAAAAACAGGAAAACGCACAAACTCAAACCGAGACGTCCGCTCTGGGCAGGTCGAACTCCGGCATGTCTCGGGTGCGACGGACCGAACCGATCTAGATAAGCCGGTAGCTGAGCTCGGTCCGGTCCAGTAAGTCGGAATGCCGGCCGCTCCTACATGCTTTCTTAAGAGGTGTCCTATGACGTCCCGTCGCTGATCAACTGATGTCTAATCCTTGTTGCCCTCCCCTAACAGTGTCTTGCAATTAGAATCAACAAGTTCCAAACTTAATTCCTATTTTAAAAATTCCAAGAACCACCAATGTATAAATCGTGTGTATACAAAAATGTATCCAAAGAAAAATTTACAAAAAGGCAGTCAAATGTTACAGTATTTATTATAAAATTTTGTAGAAATCTTCATGATGGCCACCTGCATCCTCACTTCAATAGCAAGGCTCAGTAGATCGTAGAAAAAGTTAATTACAGCCTTCCACCGTAAACCCCGTGAACAGGCTGGACCACAATTAACCCAACACCAGGACTCCTACCTCTGAAACTTGAGTCCAGGCACCATCACCGGTGACAAACGACCGGATACGAGCGAACCAATATATAACCGTTTAAACCTGTATAACGTGACTCATACGACAATAGTAAGGACGGCAATGCACGAGGATGAGGAGGTCGTATAAATGTGTAATCATAAAAGACTATGAGATCAGAAAGCCCTCAGAGAAAACGGACGCAGTTAGAGCAGATCAATTCAGCCCGACACTAAAATAATGCCAATGTATATCCAAGTAATGATAACGTTCTTCATGTCAAGCACATTCTCAAAAAAATCCGAAACACGCGCTGCAAACTGAACGACTCAAACCATTGCTGCTGTCGAAATATCCGAGACTAAATAAAACAAGAAGAATCCGTCAAAATCAACAGCTATAAAGATGTATGAAAAAACAAAATGTGATAAAAACAACAAATAGAAAACACAATAGACAGATTCATTAAATGTAACAGAAAGACAGTACGTGTAAAGATCACAACAATTATATAACCAATGTACACACAAAATGTACACGAATATCCTCCAGTGATCTCCTCTCATGCTTCTGCTTGTAAACTTCTTGGCTCTCTTGATGACCTACCTCCACCTCTAAGATCAAAACCACCCGTATCTTACACTACTCTCTCGCGCCGCGTTCCCACACTGGTGCCTTACAAAACCACTAAAACAGAGACAAGCAGTGACCTGTTTTAATGCAAAGTCCTTACCCAGTAGCGCTGAAAACTCAACTAGCCAGCGTCCCGGCCTTGGTCCTTACAACCCTGAATAAGCGTCCCGAAGAAGTAGCAAAAGTGCTGCCTAATAACAAATGCAATCCGCACTCCCCCCTAGCCTTGTATCCTCCGAGAGAACCGTTGTTCGACTCCTGTGAAAAGCGTGCAAAGCCGCCCGTACGACAACCTCCGTCCACAACGCTTCATCCGCTTCTCCCACCCAGCCCACCCCCCCCTATCCGGTTCGATTTTTTTTTTTTTTCTACCTGCTCAGTGAGAACATGTATTGGAATTCACTGTAAGCCACTTTGGAAAGTGTGTTTTTTTATTGTCACATGTACATCACAACACAGGGCCATTCTGAACACTGAAATTCTTGTGATAAATAAGGAAGAAAAAAAAGAATCATTACAAATATAAAATATACAAATATACATAGTTGCTAGACGACGCCCACCCCACGCCGGGGATCACCCGATTAATGAATGTACAGCACTACTATCTCTCTATATATATATTAAAAAATAAAAGTACAATACAAATAATAAATATTAATTTAACATTCATTTTGAAAAACATATAACTACATGCCCCTATGGATAACCTAATAAATTAACAATTTATCTATCAACCTATCCCAGTCAGGATATCTATTTCTCGTATTAAACATTATTTTGTAATATTTCTTATACTACATTTACTCACCATCAAATCTTTACATCCCAGTCGCAGACAGTACACTACTATCGGTCACCGAACTATCTATCTCTATCAAGTCTTTCGAACAACGAGACCACTTCATCCCTCATCTATCGACAAGCTGTCTACATCTAACTATATCTTTTCTACCAGTGACCAACAGTGTCGGTTGATATTCACTTGTTATGTATTAACCATATACCATGTATCATAACAAACACACCACTAACCTTCACTACGACTGTCAAATTTCCTCTCACGCCCCTTGCTTCCTTTATATCAACTGTTTCTGCATCCATACTACATGCTATCTCTTAACTTACACTTACTCTTCTTAGGTCTTCTCTCTCTCTCTCTCTCTCTCTCTCTCCCCCTGTGTCAACTATCCTGTGCTCTCTTCTCTCTCTCTCTTCTCTCTCTCTCTCTCTCTCTGTGTGTCTCTCTGTCTCTGTCTCTCTCTCTCTTTCTCTCTCCTCTCTGTCACCGACACCAGACGGCTTTGGAGACCACCTCGTACAAAGAGTGCGAATTACAATAGCAGTGGCAAAGAATCTGCGCCCGGATTGAAACGAAGATAGGAGAGCACAGCTGAAGGGCCACAAGAGCGACTTCGCGACAGCGGGCAGAGCGCCTGGAATCGAATGTGACGAAACGGCAAGTTGCATAAGGCAGAGTTCAAGCCTCAAGCAAACAGCTGAGACCACAGCTGTTAACCTCCGCGAATGCACACCGGATGTGAGAACCGCTAAGGCCGCCACCAGGGGGGAAGAGGCAATGTCCATTTTAGTTGCCACTGTAGCATGGATAGAAGTGACTTTTAGCAATATTGTAGTGAGTTCTTAAAATTATGTGGTAATGCAGCTTCAGAGTTCACCTGGCATCTGCTACCTGTTTCTCCTAATAGCACTAACTTGCGTGTTTGTACCTTGGCATTATTAATAGTACTTAGCATTGTTTAGCATATTGTATGTTCTTAGATGTTGGTAATGTGCTCAGAATGGCACGTTCTGCTCTTATCCCAGCTATTATGCAGGCAACCTAGCAATTATGAAACTCGTTCTATTAGCCTCGCAACTATGAATGCTTGAAACCTGCTCTATTCTTATCTTTATGTACCACAGTGATATATTTTACAAATGTACTCTTTGTCAGTTGCTTTGGATGAAAGGGTCTGCCAAATGCCCTAAATGTAAATGTAAATAACTTGTTTCTTTTGACGTACATCATCCTGGGATGCTGGACCCGGACACATCGTCCATGATGTTTCCTAGGTTCCTCGGGTGTCTTTCAACTATCAGACACCCTCCGCCAGGCGACCCAGTTCATATGTGTCCAAGGTTTGGGAATTTGACCCGTTAAAGGGGACGACCGAGCCGCAATCCAGTAGACACCCGAGCTATTTCCCACCTACTCGCGTCAAAGTTACGAAAATAGCACTTCTTATAAAATAAAAAATGGAGGGGCAGTTGAGGCTTTCGCGACTTCCCCCTCGCTAAAAAAAAGTATAAAGGGATCCTCTGTATGGATTAAAAATGTCGATACCGTCTGATAAACACTACCTGACATCGTCACCCCCCCCCCTCCAACCCTTGGCCTGCCTGGCATGTGGCGCCGAAGCTTCACGATGTCTCCTCTCTCTCTCTATGGGGTCTCTTCATTTCTGAGTCTCTGTCAGGTTGTACTTAATGTACTTACAGCTAAATCGTCCCCATGATCGTGACCCACGCAGAGGGGGGGGGTGGCGGGGGGCACACAACACCACAAGGACTTGCTATTTCCTTTCAGAGGAGTTATCGAGACGCTAACTGTGTAAACACTGTAAACACATTTTCACCGCAACACCAACATCACTTTTCCTACAGTTTGTACAGCAGGCCATTGTGCCGAATTGAATCAAAGGTTGTTTTTTTTTGGGTTTTTTTAAACCAATAAAAAACAGGACAGGAGAATCATTTCGTTTATTCGCTTGTCAATTAGGGTGCTGAGGGTGAAAATATGGTCTGCCGTTGTTGTACGGTCGTTTGGTAAGAAGCCAATTTGGGATTTGCTCGGGACTTTATTCTCGGCGAGGAAACGTAGGAGTCTGTCGTTGATGATCGTACATTGTCGTGATTGGCTTCAAATATCGAGGAAGTTCCTGGAGACACCGTTAAAGAGTTCTTATATACACACACGTGGAATGTGAGGTCTGTGAATGTTATCACTTCATGGACGACGTGGCGTCAACACTGACAGGCCGCCTTGGTTTCGAGTGACTTTATTTTGTCCTGTAGTTGCTTTACCGTCATCGGGGAATCCAGTGGGTTTTGGTCATCCTTAATGGACGCTAAACGTTGTCGTTTATATATTTAGTTTTTTTCTGTCTCTCTCCCTCTATCTCTATCTCTCTCTCTCTGGCTCTGTCTTTCATGCTCACTCTCCCTCTTTCTCTTTCTCTCTCTCTCTCGCTCTCTCTCTCTCTCTCTCTGGCTCTCTATATCTATCTATAGATATATAATATATATATAGATATATAATATATATAGCCTGGGTGTGTTTATGTCTCTCGCTCACTAACTGCACATCTAGAGCAACAAAAAAGACTCATCTCTGGTCTCCCCGTCACCACAGAGCCAGAGGAGCAGCGATGCGCTATCACTGACAGCCGTGTCAAATAGACGGTCTCCCCATCAGCAAGAGACACTGAGACACCCAGAGACCGAGAGACGGAGACAGACACGTGGAGAGAGAGAAGAGAGAGAGAGAGAGAGAGAGAGAGAGAGAGAGAGAGAAGAGAGAGAGAGAGAAAGGAAGACAACAAAAGACAGAAGAGATGGAGTGAGTGAGACACACACACAAGAGAGGAGAGAGAGAGAGAGAGGCAGGCTTCGAGGTAATCTGGGGGGGGGGGGGCTGCAGATAACGGGAGCGAGTGACAGGCTCACAGTCAAAGGCCGACTCACACAAAATGGAGCCCCTTGATGAATCATTGACATTGGCAAGTAGTTACAATACCCCTCCCCCCTCCTCCTCCGCTCCCCCTCCCCTCCCGGGGCCCCCGGATCTCCCCACCCCCGCCCGTCGATGGCCGATCGATACCTCAGTCCCATTTGCAATTCATTATTGGCTGCTTATTGAGGGCAGGCCTGTTTACAGTGTGCTTATTGTCTCTGTGCTGGCGGTCCGTCACCGCCACAGGCGACACACACACACACACACACACACACACACACACACACACACACACACACACACACACACACACACACACACACACACACACACACACACACACACACACTCACACACACATAGAGACATACACAACGACACACAGTCGCACACACACAGTCGCACACACACACACACATGGTCACGCACACAATGTCGCACACACAGTCGCACACAAAGTCGCACACACATACACAGTCCCACACACACACATAGAGACACACATAGAGACACACACAACGACACACACAGTCGCACACACACACAGTCGCGCACACACACACAGTCACACACACACACACACACAGTCGGACACACACACAGTCGCACACACACACAGTGGCACACACACACACATGGTCGCACACACACAGTCACACACACACACACACACATGGTCGCACACACGCAGTCGCACACACACACACAGTCTTACACACACACTGTCGCACACACACACATGGTTGCACACACACACACGGTCGCACACACACATGGTGGCACACACATATTCGCACTCAGTCGCACACAGACACACAAAGACACACACACATGGTCGCACACACACACAGTCACACTCACAGTCGCACACACACACACACACACAAAGACACACAGACACAGTCGCACACACACAGTCGCACACACACAGTCGCACACACACACACACACAGTCACATACACAGTTACACATACACACACAGTCGCACACAGTCAGACAGTCGCACACACAACCACACACAGGCACGTTCTCGATCTTTTCCGTCTGTGTGTGTCTCTCTCTCTCTCTCTCTCTCTCTTCTCTCTCTCTCTCTCTCGTCTCTCTCTCTCTTCGCTCATTTGCATCTCGTCAGCTAAACGGCGCCGTCTACCACAACCTCATCCAGGTCAAGGTCGACTCCTGCACCTTTAACTGCCCCCCACCACCCTCCCCCCCCCAACACACACACAAAACACACACAGATAATTAAGCTCATTTTCGCAGGCCATATTACAAACACACACACACACACACGAACACACACGTACACACACGCGTGAGCGAAAGTTGACAGCCTAAGCCGGTGTGAAGATGGCTTCCGACAGCTCATTTCAAATGCCAGCGGTAAAGGTCAGCATTTACATGTCTAATTTGCGTCTGTCGTGGTTGAGCACAGGCGGATTATTCCCCGCCACTGCTCTCTAATCACGAGAGTGTGTGTGTGTGTGTGTGTGTGTGTGTGTGTGTGTAGTGTGTGTGTGTGTGTGTGTGTGTGTGTGTGTGTGTGTGTGTGTGTGTGTGTGTGTGTGTGTGTGTGTGTGTGTGTGTGTGTTGTGTGAGCGCATGCGCGCTCAGGAAGGCCGGAATTAGGAACGTTGCCTTTCCCTCAGTCCCCACCATGCCCCCAACCTCCACCCACCTCCCATCACAACCCCCACCTTCACCCCTCACCCCCACCAATGCCACGAAAGAGAGAGAGAGAGAGGGGCCACGCGTTACTTGGACACGTCAGCCGCGAGCACCTGTGTGATTGCCCCCCCCCCGCCCGGCGCGCTTCAAAGGGCGCCGGTTGCCCGCGGTGAACTGATGTGTCGTAATAATCAGGGTGAGGCGGGATTAAGGAAAACTGGTCCTGATCCCCCGGTGGTAAAGGCAGGAGCGAACGGCCGGCCCCCGAGAAGTAGGGGAAGTTAAATTCCTTTTTTCCGTTGTGTTGTCCGCCCCCCGCCGCCCACCGGTGTGTCTTTTCACATTAAAAGTGGAAGTTTTGGAAAATGTGCGCGCACCTACCGCAGCCGAGTGACATAATGGTAAATGGATTGCATTCATAAAGCGCTTTTATCCAAAGTGCTTCACAGTATTGCCTCACATTCACCCATTCATACACCGACGGCGGTGCCAACCATGCAAGGTAACAACCAACACGTCAGTTAGCAGTTAGGTGGCGCCTTGCTCCGGGACACCTCGACACTTAGCTAGACGGAGCCCGGGGATCGAACCAGCAGCCTTCCGGTTGCGAGACAACCACTCTAACCTCCTGAGTTACTGCCGCCCAAATAGGAAGAAAAGTGTTTTATACTGTATATCCGACTCGTGCAAATGTAATCGCTTAAGGAGACCCTGAAAGCCACCGGAGTGTTTTGCTGTGTGCTTTCTCGCTTGTTCCTCTCTGCGGTGTTTGTCTTTGGGCGGCAGCTTCATTTAACCGCGCGCGTTCCCTGACATGTGACAGAACGCCATCGCCTAAATCTCTCCACAGTGTGCCATCCTTATTTGGCCTCTCAAAGCCACTAATGAGAATTGATAATGACTGAACACAAAGGATTCCTATCCCCTTTTAACTAGCGGACTAATTGGGCCGGTTGCATAAGTTGGCGGGGCTGAGGGGGGGTGGGGGGGGGGGGTGGTGGCATATTTGATGGACCCGGCTGAGGAGGAATTGTGCCCACACACACACGTCACCCTCGATGTAGCCGTCCCGATATGAGCACACGCCTTTGCCCCGCCCCCACACGCCTTTGCCCCCCAACACCTTGCCCCCGCACCCACACCTTTGCCCCCCCCCAACGCCTTTGCCCTGGCCCCCACACCCTTTGCCCCCCCCCCCACGACCTTCGGCCCCGCCCCCAACCCTTTGCCCTGCTCCCCCACGCCCCTTCCCCCGCCCCTCCCCACGCCTTTGTCGACGAGGCGAACGAGTCATAGGATTTTTGCGACGTTGATTCAATCACAACCAACATTGATTGCCGGCGCCACCCACTATTTTGGTATTTTATTTTTACCGTTTAAAAATGTCAATGCAAGCCCGCTCTGGATAGGAAAGCCTGGGTGTTAGCGTTTCTTAATCCAATCAGCCCAGATAACGCCGGATAACGGACACCAAATGATGTCACCTGCAAATCACGTACATAAGATAAGATAAGATAAGACAGGAACTTTATGATCCCGAAGGAAATTCTTGTGCCAAAGTTTCCGTTTTTTTTCCGACAGGGGCTCTCGGGAGTGAATTTCCAACTTGTTACCCTCCTCTTGTTGTCGTGGCCCAGGTTTGTGTTCAATGCTAACCGTTCACCCCCATCCCTCTCTCTCTCCTCTCTCTCTCTCTCTCTCTCTCTCTCCTCTCTTCTCTCTCTTCACCCCCGGCAGGCGAGAAGCCGTTTGAGTGCAAGCTGTGCCACCAGCGGTCCCGGGACTACTCGGCCATGATCAAGCACCTGCGCACGCACAACGGCGCCTCGCCCTACCAGTGCACCATCTGCCTGGAGTACTGCCCCAGCCTGTCCGCCATGCAGAAGCACATGAAGGGCCACAAGCCCGAGGACGTGCCCCCGGCTGGCGCATCGAGAAGACCTACCCTGTACCTCTGCTACGTCTAGCGGCGGGAACAGGGTGGGGATGGGGGGAGGAGGAGGAGGGGGGGGGGAGAAGAGAGAGAGAGAGAGATGGGGAATATGGGGAAGAGAGAGGTGGCGGCGGTGGTGGCGGGAAGGGAAAAAGGGGGGCGGGAGTGGCCGTGTATGATTGGGGGAGAGGAGGGGAGGTGGTGGTGGTGGTGGTGGTGGTGTGTAGGGGGTGGGTTTGCCTGCGGGGGTGGGGGTGGGGGGGCGGGGTGGGTGGGTGAAAGTGGTGGAATGTCAACAACAACAACAACAACAACAAAAAAGGACACTTGAAGTATGCCGGTATAAAGGGCATTGGTTATTTTTGTTGGGGTTTCGGGGGAGGGGGTTTTTGTATGTTTTTTGTTGTTGTTGTTGTTGTTGTTGATGTTGTTGCTCTACGTTGCCGCCGGAAACGGAGTGGGTATGAGGGTAATGGTTTGGCGGGACACTGTGCTACGAACAGTACTGCACCGGGAGGAGCTCGGTCGCCCAGTGAGGGAGAGGACCGGACGTGCAAGGGAGAAGCCAGAGCAGAGAGAGAGAGAGCGAGAGAGAGATTCTCAGTCACTTTTTCGGATTCACCGGGTCGTTCACAGCCGTGGGCCGTGTTTTTGATTTAATTCGAGTTTATTATTTGATTTGATTCGTTTGTGAGTCACGTTGTACAGCACAGCGGCGCACGTGAGCTAGCGGGCAGAAAGAAGCGATTTTGGTTTGTTTTTGGGGGTTTTTTTGCTCGCTTTTTTTTTTTATTTTTTTTTATTTTTTTCAGCCAGTGATGTTCCTCCACCGCCACTGAACTCGAAGTGGTGGATACACACACACACACAGCCAAAAGGGCTATCGGGAACTGGCACACACACACACACACACACACACACACACACACAGACACACAGACACACACACACACACACCTTGTACCATCCCAAGTGTGGTAAAAAAAAAAAATCCCTTCATTTTGTTCAAACTTCCTGATTAATAAGAAGTAGCATTTACACTGCCCCCTCCCCCCCCCCCAAAAAAAGAACATATCATGCTCGGCACGCCCTTATAAGGCACGCCCACATAAGGCACGCCCATATAAGGCACGCCCATATAAGCTCATTCATACACTTATAAACACCGGTCAGGCCAATCCGATAGCCCACTGGCCACCAGACACAGAGCTGGGAGGGCAGGGAGGGGGGGCGGGGGGGGGGGGGGGTTATGGGTGGGGGGGAGGGGGGGTGGGCGGGGCATTCCTGGTCTTCCTTGTCTTCCTTCCTCCATCTTGTGTTGCATAAGGGCTGGGAGGAGGGGGTCAATTTACTGCCGGGGCCCGCCTGGCAGCCCGGCCCGGCGCGGTCGTGGCCGTGTCTCGATGATGCTGTTTTTTTTTTGTTTTTTTTGTATTTGTTGGTTTTTTTTTGTTCTTCGTTTTTGGTAGGCCGCTGCAATCCTACGTTATCACGGCTTGACTGCACATCTTACTTAGAATCCCTCACGACAACAGTTTCTGTTCGAAGCGTCCGTCTCGTATTATTATTATCGGTCTCCGGAGGCGCGGCCGCCGCTGGGGAGAAAACAATATTAAAGAAAAACGCAACTTCAATAACACAACAATATAATGCACAGCTCCATCTGTCCTTTATACAAAAAAAAATAATACATAGTTCTTCGGTTTTTCCATTTCTTTTTTTCATGTGTCTCTGTTCCAAAACTATCGGTGTAATAATAGTAACGTGTAACGACATGACTATCAACTAATTCACACTAAAGATTGACGGGGCATGAAAACGGACAAAACGTTTTTTTTCTTCAGGAGAACTCACACACTTGTCAGAACAATGGACACGGAACACGCAACCAAAACGGCTGCTTTTCAGAGAGGAGGAGGGAGGACGAGGGGGGGGGAGGGGAGGGGAGGGATCTGCTAGAACTGTGAGAAACAGTGGTGAATGTTTTGAGAGGACATGCTTGAAATGTGCGTGACGCCCGTTCGCCGCATTGTTCGTTTAAAAAATGTGCGCGGACGGCGGACGCAGACGCTGGCGCTGGCTGACGACGGGGTCACGGACAATTTAGTTTTTTGTTCACTGTACACCATGAATGTGAAAGACCAGCCCAGATAAGGTTGCTTTTTGTTTGGGGGGCGGGCGTGCGGGGCGGGGGGGGGGGATGTATGACTAAACTTAAGTGTGTAGTTAAGACCTGGTTATTAAGGCCAAAGGTATTTCAAACAACACACTGCGAGTTACAGCAACGGCCGTCGACGGGGGGGAAATGCATATCGAAATAACTGTGTGTGTGTGTGTGTGTGGGGGGCGGGGGGGGTGAAGGGTGGGTCGTGGTTTTTTGCCGGGAGAACCGGGTTCACCGGTTGGGTGAAATGTTGTAGGGTGGGGGGGGGGGGGAGGGGAGGGGCTTAAGAGGATTGACCAGTGAGAAGACAGCATTTGTTCAACTCTTCCTGTACGTGGTTCCATGCCTTTTGTGCTTCGGCTCCCTTGTTCTCTCCCTATTGTTGTCTTGAGTTAATCTCAACACATTGTACTTGAATTACCTCCTTTTTTTTTTATGTGACCTCATGTGCTTGTTTTGTTTGTGTTTTTACTTAATCCTGTTTTTTTTGTTTTTTGTTTCTCTTTTTGTTTTTTTGGGGTTTTTTTTTTTTATTTGTGAATGTTTGGTTTTGTTCTCGTGTCGGAGAGATGCATTGCACAATACGATAGAGCAATGTGTGTACACGGAAAAATGTTAAGTGCCACGTCAAGAAGATACTTTTTCCGTGTTTTCTTTTGTATATTTCTTTGTGCATTATATGTTTACCAAATTTGGTATTGTTTTAACTCTGCTTGAGGAATAGGCCGAGAGGGTTTGGTCATTTGTTATAAAAGCTACCTCTAAGTTGTTTATTTTTTTCTTTTTCTTTTTTCTCTTTTTGCAAAAAGCACATTTTTGTTCCATGTTGTATTCGTTGTGTTGCTGCGTTTCGCATCATTACTTTGTCGTCATCGTTGTTGTCGACTTCATCTCATGCTTTCAAACGTTGATTTACGATTGTTCGCACACGCTTTTATCGCAACACTTAAGTAAAGGCTAAGAAAGTATTGAGGAGAGTAAAAAAAAAAAACTCTTTCAACGGATGTTTAAAATCCCCCTCCCCCCACCACCACCACCACCACCACCCTGCCATCGTAGAAGAGCAGATTCCGAACAATTCCGAAGCCTTAAACGTGGAGTAGGAAGAGGATGTTGGGAGAATAACTTTTTAAAGAGGGTTTAAAAGAATTAAACTTGAAAATATGTGAATAGAATTGTAGTTTTGTAATGTGAAAAACCTTAAAAAGAAAAAAAAGAAAAAACCGCAAAAACAAAAGACCGATAAGAAAACAAGCTTCAAGGTTCGGCGTGGGCTGCGCCACCAAGGACAGGTCACATGTTTGCACCGATGTGGAGTGCGTTGGACAATTGGAACTGCAAGTCGGAATCAAAACAAAGGAGAGTAAGAAAAGAAAAGAAAACACACAAGGTTAAAAATAAAGATTCTCTTCGTTGACCAGTTCTCTTGAAAAACAGAGTATTCCTGAACAAGAGCCAACAGAGGCAATTTGATAGATATTATAAAAATATTGTGATATTTTTGTATTCAGTGTCTGTTCTTTTTTTCCCCATTTGTTGAGGGTATCAGCAGGGCACAAATATTTGTATTTCCTGTTTTTTTGTATTACCTATAATGTTTTTCTGTTTGTTTTTTTTCTGTTTGGTTCCTCTGGGTGTAAATGGTTTAGCCTTGCTCCTCTTTGATATTGTCGGACATAGCCCTACTACGTACGTGCGTGGAACACTGTTGTACTTGAGTGTCGCTTTTTTCCTGGATGTCAATCGCATTGTAGATGAAGGACAAACGTCTTATCCGCCACAACTGTGTGAGTACGTGTGTGTGTGTGTCAAGTGTGTGTCAAAGGAATATCGATTTCCCGTTCAAGGACAAAAAAAACAACTATACAATATATATAAGAATCTCATCAAATGACAGCAGGGCAGCGTAGGTAGGGAGGGAGGCGGTTGATTGGTCGGTTGGGGGTTCGAAGGCGGGCAGGTTGTTGTGCGGGGTGGGCGGGGCCACCGCTGGCCAGCCAACCGAGTTAGTACTTGTCATTTGCGACTTCTCAATCAAGCTTGATTGTCAGCGTTTCTTTTTTTATTTGAGTTCCATGTTGTATTTGAAAAAGAAAAAAATAAGGGGATGGCATTTCCCGTTGTGTCTTGCCATTTTTAAATCTCCAAACACTGTGATGACGAGGGTCTATTTTTCTTTCCGCCCTCACACCACCACACACACACACACACACACCACACACACACACACACTATCCATCTTGTAATAGTTTGTTGTGTCCGGGTCCGAACAAGCCACCATATATCGAGAGCTGATCAGACATGTTGTTCCTATCGTGATTCTATGAATGTTTTCTACTTTCTGAGTGCATAAAAGAGTATGTATCTTTATATCTGTGTGTGTGTGGGTGTGTGCGCGTGTGTGTGTGTGTGTGTGTATGTGTGTGAAACAGACACAGAGAGAGGGAGAGAGAGAGTGTGTGTATTTGTGAAAATGCACTAATCCGATCAGATACAAAATAAAATGTTCTATGCCACTTTTTTTTTTCCTCTGAAAAAAAAATTATTCTATACATAGTGCGTTGGCATTGCTATAGTTCTTCCCTCAGTGTTTTCTCTGATGTTTATGTACTATCTTTGTGCCTAAAATGGAAATTGTTCAAAAATGTCCATCTATATTAGTTTCTGTATTTTCAGAAGAAAGATTAATGGTGTCTCCAGCCACCCTAGGGATGTCATGACGCGCTTAAATTTTTTAAAAAGCCTTAGAAAATGACCTGATTTGGTAATCTGCTGTTTCTTTTGGCTAGCCATTTTTGTTTCTCTCCCACCTTCCCCGGACCCCCAATCCCTCAACCGTCAACGGTGTGGAGATTTTGGCGGGAGAATTCGGAAGATCGCCTTTTTTCCCGCCCAGTATCTTCTGGTTATTGGCAGCCAAGAGCAAAACAAAAAGCCACACAGAGAATGTTTTCAACAAACTCTGAACTTCATTTCACTCTATTTGTAATTTTCTTTTAAATTTGTATCCCCGAGCGCCATTTATATTGGCCGGCTTGCTTGCGTATTGATGGAGTAAGTATAGCATAATCATTTTGTATGTTTCATTAACATTTATTAGCCCCCATGTCAGCAACAGGTTTGCCGACGATAACTTTTGCTTGCGCTTGAAAAAATAACTCAATTTCATCTGGGTTGGCACAAGGGGGTTGTTTTCCCTTGGTTTTTTTCAAAGTGCTTTTCTTTTCTTTTAAAAACTAAATCCAATTAGATTGTGATGACAAAGTAAAAATTTGGTGTTAATCCTGGCATCCCTCGGAGCTGACACTCTTGTGTTTTGGTGTTGGTGTTTCTAGAACAGGTCGCCATTTCATGCCGTGTTGCCATGCATGTGCCATCTGAGGTCTACACACAAAAAAAAAAAAAGAATTAAAAAAACAAAACGAAAAACAGAGTAAGAAAAGCACTAAGACATTGTATTTTTCTAAATATTAGCACTGAGGACCAATTGCCCTATCGGACCAAGCGCAACACAGCTTTTTATGTAACGAAGCTTATCTATTTCTCTCTCTTTATCTCTATCTTTTTTCTGGCTTGTCTGTGCTATATTCCCCCTCTCATTTTTGTGACAGCACAAGTGCCAGTCAAAATTGCTCTGTATAAAAAAAAAAAATCTATAGTGTTTTTATTATGATTTTCAATTGTTATAGTTTTCGTCTACCTCAGCACCTAATCTTAGCCTAATCTTAGAAGGTGCCCGTTATCATTTTATTTTTATTTCTTTTATTTGTTTTGGTTGTTGTATTAAATTTGCATTTGAGCTTTGCAAAGGTCCCGTGTCTTTTCTAGCGACAATGTGCTATTTCTGTGGCAGTTTGTTTCCTGTTTATTACCAATCTATGGCAACATCCACGTCTGTTGAAACTGAAAAGGATGATCTGTTGTTTTTTTGTTTTTTGTTTTTTGGTTTCTTTCCACGTAGAGTAAGACACATCTCTTTGTAACATTTCAGTGTTCTCTGATGGAGTGTGAAAAAAAAATCAAAAAGGAAAAATAAAGGATTTAATGCTGCAGCTTCTCCTCTCTGTGGCGTCCGTGTTGTTCTGCCGTCGATGATGAATACGCGCACATACTACACAGACCAGTCGTGTATTATACTACTGAGCGGCCAGGGTTTATTTAGTGAACTTCATTTTTTTGCACTATAGCAACCTATGACAATATTTAATCATATTATTATTCAATTCATAATTATTGTTATTGTGGGCTTTCTGCAGTTAAAGATAGACTTTAGATTGTCAGCCTTGGCTCTTTTCTTTGGCCTCAAAGAAATTCAAGTAACAAAAACAAAACTTTAAAATAGGATATCAAATATCAGATAGCATGAGCAAGATTATAGTTTTAGACTCATGTCTCTGCAATGTCAAATTTGTATGTGTGTAGATATTTGTTTATTTCTTTTAATACCATGATTAATATTGAAATGTGGGAACAATTTCCATTATTCAATTTGAACAAAATCAATTCATGGGATATTTGTTAGATTTCTGTAAATATAGGCCTAATAATTGAAAATATCTCGCTTTGTATTTTAAAGTAATTTCTGTTGGCTATTTAAGGAAATTCTGGTTCTGCAGTAGCACATAATCCATATTAACAATACTTTAAACTGAAGCTGACTTTAATCCCAGACACATTTAGACTGAACAACTGGCCGTATCTGCAATTAAAATTAAAACCTATCAAAACTATCAAAAAAATGTATAAGATTACGTTTTTTTAATCGTACATCAGAAGCAGGACTGCTTGTTAACAGAAAAACTAACTACAGTTCCAAAAAATATTGAGAAAAAAAACATTTGGCCGAATCAATCATGACCTTATATAATTGTATTGGATATTATCTGTATTATTATAATTATTAACAATTTAAATGTATTTGTAGTTGGATTGAAGCCTAGCGGTTAAATAACAATGACTATGTATAATAGTCATAATATATAACAATATAATGAGGAATAGACAGATAATTAATGATATTAGAGAATCTTGTTGCTATAACGTATGAGAATATAGGCCTACCTGAATATTTCATTTGTAGAAGTTATTTTTATTTGACTCACTGAAAGCCATTTTGGGTGGTTCCGTTGTCCTCATTTGTATATGGTAAATTATCAATACACAAGAACTGATAACATGTTGGAAATTGTAAAATCTTTAAATAGGTTTTAAAACAAAATACATTCATGGTGAACAACCAATTTTGGAGAAAAGCAATACATGTTTACCAAAACTATAGGCCTATAAAAATAGATAACAGGTCTGTCAGACAAAAATATTTTGGATGTATTTTTTTTTAAATGCCTACAAATAACCCAGAACATTCTGTCACTGTGGACACTGTGCTAACCCACACTTGAACGTGGGCTTGTGTAGCTGCTTATACAGTAAACACTCAAACACAATTTCTTGCTGACATTTGAAGACATGGGGTTCTAACCGGCTTCCAAGCCATCCACCATTGTCTGTCTGTGTACACACACTGGAGTTCTGAGGTGCACCCAACGGAGAGGCTTCCAGTCATCTATCTGCTCTGATTGGCTCAACCTCGATACGACTTGCAATTGAGGAAGAAAAGCATCTTGCACTCACTCCAGCAATATCCTCCAAGTCCAATCGCCGTCTCTCCAAAGCCTTCCCAGCGCAGGTAAGTATCAGATGGTTCTATATTGATATATATTGATTAATGCCTTTACTCCTCCTCCTCCTCCTCCCTTCAGAATGTGGTGTTTAACATGAATCCACAGTGCATGTGTTCCCCCATCGACCGCTAACCTATAGCATGGTGTTGCGTCACGTACCGTACACAATGGGGTGTCACGCTCACACTCAGATCCCAATGGGAGCTATGGGAGGACGATCCAGGGTGCCGAAGGGGAGGTGTGTGTGTGTGTGGAAGGGAGAGGGGTGACTGTGATCTTGGGGTGTCACTCAATATAGGGTGCTGTTTATGCTGGGTGCGTTTTGAGTGATGTCACCCCCTGCTGGGAAGTGAGGAGGGTGTAGCAATGGTGATGCTTAGGGCTGGGCGTTATGGACGGAAGGATTGTCACGATAATCACGGCGAATTTTACGCACTACATCGATACATCTCACGCTATGCTTATGAATTCATATTAAATGGTCGGCACCAGTTTCACAAATGCACATTCCTTGTTTGCAATTGCAAAGGCAATAAAGCTGTTTCTGATTCTGAATTCAAAATGCCATTGTGAACAATCTGAGGATCATTACTTTTATGTGTATGGGGATTTAAAGTATGGTGTCGGACTAAAACTAGCTTTCCTTTCTCTCCGATGTTTCAAACCTCATTTTGATCATTTGAAGGGCACGATGCCCTTCAAATCACACTCAACAGACTGCTGGCAGCCCATGGCACTAACAAACCCCCCCCCCCCCCTCGATGCATGTGTGATTCTGCAGAGTGGCGGATAAGAGGACGTTTTGTTCACATCCACTTCCACAACGGCCTCGGACCTTATAATCATCTCATATTGCCCTTCATTTGAACCGAGACCGCACGCCTGCTTACAAGGACAACATGGGGGTGGGAAGAGTTCCACGCTTGCCATCCATAGTAAACAGCGGTGTCGGAAAAGCAGCACTCGATGACCTGAGAAGAACAGACAGACAGACAGACAGACAGACGTGTGGTTTGTGAGGACGTTCAGGTGGTGACGTCATGCAAGCTTCCTTATTGTCTTTTCCTTTTATTGTCTGCGTGCAAAAAAAAGCACAGACGAGTGTGTTGACCATTGGTAGGCTAGGTGTGTTTTGAGATGGCCATTGGCCGAGGGAACCCAGGGGGTCCCATCTTTAGTTGCTCTTTGAGAGAGAGAGAGAGTTGGGCCTTGTGAAAGAGACCACACTAGATGGATTGGGGGTGTTGGGGGGGGGGGGGGAATCAGAGATCAGAGAGGTAGGGGGTGGTGTCCGGTCGTGTCCAAATTCCTCTTGGATTGTCATGTCAGCTAAGCCAGTATCTGTAGGGGGTAGCTTTCACACACATACACGCACACGCACACACACGCACACATAAACAAGTGTGTGTGTGTGAGAGAGATTGTGTGTGGTGTGTTGTGTGTGTGTGTGTGTGTGTGCACATTAAGTATTAATGTGACAGGCTTGAGGATTTGCAGTTATTCTAAAGACCGGACCTGATTGTTTTCTCCACTGTCCAGCCCCCTTTCTCACACACACACACACACACTCCTCTTGTCAAATCACTCATCTCAGAAGAGGGGAACAAACATGTAATTATCAAATTGTGAGGGTAAATGTTAATTCATACTCACCGTGTTTTCTATCTTCCGGCATAAGTCACGTTCCTTCCATCGGTTGCTGTTGAAGGAGCTTCTTAGCGACTTCAATTTCTGTAGAAATGTATTATTTATTATCATTCATACTTATTTCCAATACTCATCATATGTTATTATGATTATTATTATTATTATTATTATAGATGTCTTTACTGACCATTTCTTCAGGTACAACAGGCTATACGGCTAAAAAAAAAGAGACCACTTTCGGGAAAGGGCGCCATCTAGCGGTCATTCGCGGCACTAACCTGTCAAGAAGAAGAATATAACTTTATTTATCCGGTTTAATTCCCTGCTGGGGTTTGCGTTTTTTTTTCTTGTAGGCCGATTGCATTGTTCTCTTGGGTGTTTAATCAACCTACAACTCATTTACGCTTTTGCAATGTCTTAAAGTGGAAAAAAGCAACCCAATTGTTTCTCTGGAGAGTTCTTCTTACCTTCCTTCCATCCATCCAGCAGCCAAGACGAGCAAATTAGAATATAGCCTAAATAATGGTATGCCTATTAGCAGCATAATCATTGCATTTATATAGTGGCTTTATTCAAAGCGCTTTACAGTATTGCCTCACATTCAGGCGGTGTCTTGCTCAGGGACACCTCGACACTTAGCAAGGCAGAGCCCGGGGATCGAACCAGCAACCTTCCTGTTGGCAGACAAAAGCTCTACCTCCTACTTTACTCAGGGACAGACCCTGGTGTTGGTTATCCAACACATGTCTGTCTGTTATTTAGTGTGCAGCTTGATAGCTGACCTGACACGGTGTGAGAATAACATATTACAACAAATATATGTACATTTTTAAAGATATCACTCTCTACTTCAAATATATAAGTTCAATTATATATTATTATATAAAATATTATATAATTATATTATATATTTTTCCCACATTGACCAAAGCAGGGGGTGGCAAAGAAAAAATGTATCTTAACACCATGACTCTCACAAAAAACACAAGTATACAGCCGTTGAACATCACTACGGTTGCCAGTTTTAATTCAGATTAAGTAGGCCGAGGCAACACAGTCTTCTGTGAAAATAGTATGCAACCTTTTGGATATGTACGGTATATAATATATCATATTTTATCCAATCCAATTAAGCAGGCACAGAAACTTTAACCAAACCACCATGAATTTTGAGTCCAACTTTAACAAAACATTAGTTGAATCTTGAACATTTACGACACAAAGTCTCAACAGGGTCCATTCTCGTCCGCTTATCCGGAGCCGGGTCGCAGTGGTAGCCGGCTAAGCAGGGCCCCCCAGGCTTCCTTCTCCCCAGCCACACTCTCTAGTTCCTCCTGGGGGGTCCCGAGGCGTTCCCAGGCCAGACGAGATATATAATCCCTCCAGCGGGTTCTGGGTCTGCCCCGGGGTCTCCTCCCAGTTGGACGTGCCCGGAAAACCTCCAAAGGGAGGCGCCCGGGGGGCATCCTAATCAGATGCCCGAACCACCTCAGCTGACTCCTTTCGATGCGGAGGAGCAGCGGCTCTACTCCGAGCTCCCTCCGGATGTCTGAGCTCCTCACCCTATCTCTAAGGCTGAGCCCAGCCACCCTGCGGAGGAAACTCATTTTGGCCGCTTGTATCCGCAATCTCATTCTTTCAGTCACTACCCAAAGCTCGTGAACAAAGGTGAGGGTTTGAACGTAGATGGACCTGTAAATCGAGAGCTTCGCCTTCCGGCTCAGCTCCCTCTTCACCACAACGGACCGGTACAGCGCCCGCATCACTGCAGACGCTGCACCAATCCGTCTGTCCATCTCCCGCTCCATTTTGCCCTCACTCGTGAACAAGACCCCGAGATACTTGAACTCCTTCGCTTGAGGCAGCAACTCATTCCCAACCCGGAGGGAACACTCCAGCGTTTTCCGGCAGAGAACCATGGAAAGTCCTTCTCCATGGCCTCCCTGAACTCCTCCCACACCTGGGATTTTGCTTCAGCGACCGCTGAAGCCGCTGTCTTTTTGGCCTCCTGGTACCCGTCTGCTGTTTCAGGAGACCCCTGGGCCAACCAGGCCCGAAAGGCCTCCTTCCTCAGCCTGACGGCTTCCTTCACCGCTGGTGTCCACCAACGGGTTCTTGGGTTGCCGCCACGCCAGGCACCGACAGCCTTTTGACCACAGCTCCGAGCTGCAGCCTCTACAATGGAGACTCTGAACATGGCCCACTCAGGTTCCATGTCCCCAACCTCCCCCAGGATGCACGAGAAGTTCTTCTGGAGGTGGGAGTTAAAGACCTTACGGACAGCGGCTTCCACCAGACGTTCCCAGTTCACCCTCACTACACGTTTGGGTTTACCAGGTCTGTCTGGCAGCCTCCCGCGCCATCTGATCCAACTCACCACCAGGTGGTGATCAGTTGACAGCTCTGCTCCTCTCTTCACCCGAGTGTCCAAAACATGCAGCCGCAGATCTGCTGATACGATTACAAAGTCGATCAGCGACCTTTGGCCTAAGGTGGTCCGGTACCAGATACACTTGTGGACAGAGGACCCTCAACAGGGTCCTCTGTTGAATCCATTAACACAGTGTTTCTCAAACTGAGGTGACAGCACCCCTACTTTGGGTACTTTGAAGGATGGTTTAAATGTTTTAATATTGGTTATGAACAATTGTAAATTAATTCCACCTTAATAAAATACAAGAGAGATTCAACATTAAAGTGGTGGTGGTGGTGGTGATGGTGGTGACGGTGGTCATGGTGGTGCTGGTGGTCGTGGTGGTGGTGCAGTTTCCATGCCATGCGGAGAGCCCTCCAATGGATTTTCTTTCACGGGATGAATGCTCCCATTTACTGCACGGCAGATTTTGACTTTAATTATGTAGAGGAATTGTCAATACGGTTTAACGAATCCAGCGTCGTCGTCTTAGGCCGACGGGGGGAGGGGGGGGGGGGGGGGGGCATGGTTAGCAGGGGGGGGGATGCAAGTCGTCGGCAAATGGATGTGGATGTGGGTGGCTGCGTCGTGCCACTGGTGTGGAGAGCTGCCGCGGTGCGTTTAATGGTTTATAAACGACAAAAGCCAGAGTGTGGTGTGCCACGTGTCTGCGTGCGTGTGGTGTGTGTGTGCGTGTGTGTGTGTGTGTGTGCGCGTGCGTGTGTGTATATATATATATACATGGTCTATTAGGAGGACGCACAGAGGTTGAAGCCAAATGGGAAAGCGATTCTTGGATGTCATGTGCTATGTTATTTTATTCATTCAAAACATGATTACATACACACTTGGCGCCCTCTTAACAGGGGAGCTCTCACAAAGGAAATCAGCAGAACATTTGCCTTGCAAAATTTTTAAAAAGCAAATTGCAAGTCATTGTACATTCATAATGAGACACTTTTGACAGCCTTTTGACCTCCTGCGTTTTTTGTGTGCTAATTACGAATATCCTGAAAGACTACACAATAGGGACAAGTGTAAGTATACGGCTTATCGAGAGTACTTGTATTCACAAATGAGTATTTGTGAATTGAAATGATTTGAAGTAATGAAACTGACCCGTGTTTTGACTTTTTAGAAGTACATCGGGGAGCCAGGAGAACAAAAGCTTTTAGTTTTTAATAATACGTCGAGTACAGGTACACGTCTTACTGTCGAGACTGCTCGGTGAAACACTCTTCAGTGTAATACAAAGCCTTCACGCGTCCGCATGTTTAATATATGGATGGTATCCACACGAGACTATGTTAAGCTAATCAGACACCCGTACACACTGTTCGTTGTTCTGTGTTTTTTCAATAGGTAACCCAAGTTCATCAGGTTTATGAGTGATACATGTTTTTATTGGGGGTTTTTTTCATTGTTAGTCTTCTTGTTCCAACTTTATCTTAACTTTACCGTGATCTTGTCTTGCTTTTGTTTGGCCTTTCTCTTCTGCTTGCTGTTCTTATTGTCTTCTGAGTGAGAGACCTGTTTTTGCTTTGTCTGTCAAAGCACTTTGTAAACTCTCCTCCTACCACAAGGTCCTACATAAATAAAGTTATTATTACATGTATATATCCAGAGTGAGCATAAACTGAGCTTCAGACTTTGGTTCCGTTACAGTGTGACTGAATACTTCTCGCAGCAACACTGTATATAATACTAGCAGAACAATTCATGTGTAGGTGTGCTCACCACCACCCCTATTTTAGTATCTTCCATAATAGTACAATAATATGTCAAGAGTATACTGCGCATAAATTCCCCACCCGGAGGCCAGGGCTCCAGCTGCTGCCACGCCTGTGGTGTCCTGGGAGCACTGTACATGTGTGCATAACTAAGTGATGCGCTGCAGCCTGTGGTGCCGGTAATGGGCGGCTTTTTACCCAACGCCGCTGTACCGCGACGCTGCCTATAGCGACACTCCCCCCTGCACAGGAGGTCTGGAAACTCTGTATAACTTCGTACCGCCACTGAAGCGCATCCACGCAAGCGCTCAGACGACCTGCCACACGGACCACAGGGTGCCGAGCGTGATGCTGTATGCTACCATGGCGACCAGGTAGACGCGGAACAGCAGCACGTCGAGCACGTAGCCGATCTGCAGCCACTCCTTGGCGATCTCGCGGCACGCGTCCCTCTTCTCCAGGAAGTGCCGTATGGAGGTCACCTCCTGGAGGATGCTGTCCATGACCGGCGGGGGGGCGCCTAGGCCCGCGCCCGCGCCCAACAAGAGACCCCCGTCCCTCTCGCCGTGGTGGTGGTGTTGGTGCTGGTGTTGGTGGTGGTGTGGCGGTCCGCCCAGCCCGGCCACCAGCCCGCTGTGGCCCATCTCACAGGTGTGGTGGAGAGAGCAGGCCCCTGGGATACATGGAGAACAGGCGGGAAGGGGGGCGTTATTTGTCAGTTTGGCAATTGTGGAACGGCTTGCAATGGCTAATCACACTCACACCTGGTGGCTTAATATGTCCCCTTTAAGTAAAAGACTACGTTCCCATCATTCCGCTGTGTCACCTCTCCCGTAGCCGTGCTCCTTGTAGCGTTCCGGGTCGGAGGAGGAGGTGGAGGAGGCAGAGGCGGAGGAGAAGCAGGAGCAGGAGTGCGGGGACAGCATGGAGCACAGGCGGCGCTTGGTGTGGATGCAGAAGAGCAGCGGGGCCTTGTCCAGCACCAGGCGCTTCACCCAGTCGGGCGGGGGCCGCTGCAGGTCCTGCTTGTGCACCAGGCGCACGATGACCACTGTCTCCGCCAGGCTGATCACCAGCAGTGCCATGCACACCACAAAGTACACGCCTACACACCGGGGGGAGGAGCAGGGGGCGAGGGGGCAGGGGGGCAGGGAGAGTGGGGGGGTTGTGAGTTTGAAACCCAAATGGCCACAGTGGACCTGCAACATGCTGCATCATAACCCTGTGTATTTATCTGGCTTTACATGAAGACATTGCATTGAAAGACATACAATACTACTGGAAGAACATAAAAAAATAAAAAACAAAGCTTTTGAAGTATCGTTAAAATGAAAAAATTTGCGGTGTATACAATACACAAAGTAGGCATAGCATTGTTGTCTACTTGATGCTGAGTGGTCAACAATGTTCAAGGCATCTTTATCTTTTAATAGTTACAAATAAATGTGCGTAAGTCCAACTTTACCTTGAACAGCAATGGTCAAATGCAACTATTGTGACCAGATGATGCTCAAAAAGCACAGCAGAGGAATATTTAAATTTCCTCTAATCAAGCCCAATGACGTTTTATAGATTGCGGTGATATAGACTGAGGTTAACCCATGAATAAACCACTCCGGGGGGTGTCCCACTACTGGAAAATAATACTTTGGTGGTACAATACTGCATCGCCACATCATTTCTTCCTCGCGTCTACCTATGAGGGGGGTCCCGATGGCGGTGGCGGGCAACGTGTCAGACACGATGATGAGGAAGACAGAGTAGCCCAGCATGAGGGTGACCTTGAAGGAGACCCTCTCTCCGCTGTCGGGCGGCAGGTAGAAGCCCACCACGTCCATCACCATCAGGAAGATGCTGGGCAGCAGCAGGTTGACCGTGTAGAAAAGCGGCCGCCTCCGGATCACCACCTGACCACGGGTTGGAGATCAGCTTGTTCGGAGTTTGAAGTGATACCGATGTTTACTTTTTAAGCCAAAAGCCAAACCCTGAAACTACTTATTTTGGAAAAAAAAGTGATCTAAGGCCCAAATCTCAACTGAACTGGACTTAATTGTAATTTCCACCTTTTTTATTGCATATAGATCACTTGATTTGGTTTCATATTTCAATACTGCATATTTAAAATCATACTGAAAAATCTAACTTAAAATTTGAATTAAAATATACTAATACATCTCCTGTTGTAACTCCTATAGACTCTTTCAATTATTCATAAATTGTTAAACACATGCTCTTGCATTTACTTTTTTGGGCAAAAAGAAATGTGTTCTTTTTTTATGGAAACGTAATTTTCTTACGTGCACTCTCTTTTCAGTAGTATTGTTAACGTATATTTTTGACACTATATTGCCTTTAGGGAAACAGCTTTTTGGCTAAAATCATCATTAATAATGTGAATTGTATCAATATTTGTGAACGTTTCAGTTGATTCATCCGTGTCTTTAAATTGTCTAATTTGTGATGCTTATAACTTGTTTAAGCGCTCTCTGGCAAAAGAGACAATAATATCAGTCAATATCAGTCTCTCAGTGAGATTCCCAACTAAAATAAAGGTTTCTTAAGAACAAGAATAATTAGAAAAAACTCACGTGGAACTTCATCTCGGCATAATAGTCGTCGTTGTCCAGGCTGAAGGACTTGTAGGCGGACAGCACGTGGAGCAGCTCCCACTCCCCTTGGTTCATGAACAGGCTCTTGTCTTCCCTCAGCTCCTGGGGGCTCCGCATCAGTGTGATGTTGATGTCTTTGACTGCAGTGTTGAGGAGGTACCAGCAAAGAGACAGCAAAGCAATAGACCTTATTCACCTGACGGCCATATTCGTTAGTTGGGTTCGGGAAACCTTCAAAATTGATAACAAATGGAGCAGCTCAGCATTCAGATTATCCTCGTTTCTCCCGAGACACGTCTCAAAAGAGCTTTGTGTTGGCAGCAGACTCTTGTACTGGAGAAAAGAATGAGACCAAGACATTCTCATAACAATTACAATGGTCCCTACAAGATCAATTTGTGATATAGCGAGAGTTGTGTGTCATTGGAACATGTGTAGTGTGAACACGACAATGCGTCTACAATTGTGTCTTTATCCTTTTCTTTGAACAAAATAGAAAATGACATAGATGGCATAGATGGACGTAGACAGAAAGCATTGTTGAACTCTGACATCGCAAAAATATGTCTGCGACAGAGAACTCCCCAGGTACCACAGGGTTTATATAGGCAATGGGCACCCATATCTAAGAAGATATTCATATGAGACTTGATTTACTTAGTCAAGCTTTAAAATCTAAGTTAAAATCTCACTTAAAATCTAACATAAAATATACAAAATAATCTTTTATTGTAACAATTGTAACTCATTGAGACCCAAAGAGAAATGCTTTGTTTTTTTCACAAATATTTCTTCAAATTATAAATTAAAGTATAACAATTACAATTTTCAACAACAATGTAGGCCTAAATTAGCAAAAGGCCTATATTCTTATGTCACTGGTATTTTTTTATTTGGGACATTCTAATGCCCCTACAAATGAACATGTATTGGCCACATGTATTGTTGGGTTAGGGTTAGGGTTTAACGATTATTATTTTACTATCTCATCTGCCAGATTACACTTTGTAACAGAATCGCCATGGTGCCGAACGGCGGTAATGTAAAATGACATAACCACAGTGGGGCGATCAAGGTTACTGTGAAGTGCCTTTTTATTTATTTCTCTATGACTATTAGTGAGCCACATGGTTAGAATTGTAAGAACGCAGCGACCTAAATGGTCTCTATTGATTGGTCAAGGTGGAAGGCAGATGTGTTATCTTCATCATCAAAATCAAACTTAAAATATACAAATACAACTCTTGTTATAATTCTTGTCACTCCTATAGACTCTTAAAATTAGAAAATGTTTAAATTAAAATATCAAGTTTTGAATGTAAAACAAAAATGTAAATATACATTTAAAATATATATTTTTTAATTGTAAACTAAAATGTAAAACATTTAGATTAAATTGTAAAAATGTAAATACAATTAATATGTTTTTATATTTTTGTGTTTTTCTGAGCCTCCATGGTATGTCACTATGTATGGATGGTTATATTTGGATCAATAGAAAATAATAATTAAAATAATTAGAAGAGCTCATGAACCTACTGGTGTGGAGCCAGCTCTGGAACGAGAGGCTGCAGTTCTGGACGTCGAAGGGGAAGTTGTAGATGTTGAGGGTGCAGGCTGTCACCACCTGGATGGGCTTGTAGTTGCTCACCCGGCCCTCATGGGTCACATACACGTAGGGAATGTCTGGAGATTTGCCCACGTCTACACTGAGGAGATGGAGGAGGTAGAAGAGGTGAAGGAAAATATCAACATATAATTATAATTAAAAAAATATAACCAATTACAACATGGCATGACATTGCACGGACTTAAAGAAGTGCGCTATTCCCTTCAATCTCTGCGTGAATATTCATATGAAATAACTTTGATTTGATTCATGATATTTCAACAAATATAAAAGTTGGCTGTTATTTTATATTGAAGTTATATTTGTTTTTATCAACTGTCATATTACACAGAGCAAAGTGTTCGTCTAATATGCCCCTTGCTAAGATACTATATACCGTATATGTTCCATGGTTTATCTTTTACCTCGCTATTTTATATTTAATCTTTTTAACTACTCTTTTTGCATACTGTCGCCTGCCATGTCACAAGAAATTCTCTGTTCAAAATGGCCCTGTGTTATGAAGACAATAAAACACTTTGACTTTGACTTTGACGTTATACTCTTCCTCATCTATCTACTGTATATACACACACCTGGTAATGTTACCAGATTGTCTAGATTTTGTCCCCGGGGTACTACTTACAATTCGTTGATCAGTATGTCTGGCACCCACACATTAGCAGTGGGTATGGAGACTTGTTTCACCTCATCAAAGTCCTCTGGGTTCCAGACCAGGAATTCATCAGTCCATGCCTATAACGCAACAGATCCAATATGGCTCAACTGTATACTGAGAATGGAAGGAAAGCACTAACCGTGTTTTGCACTGTGATTGCAGGAGCCTACATAATACAATGTTGCTGGAGATATAATGATAGACCTTCTGGTATATTTTATCTTGTATTTTTTATATATTTTTTATGTATTTAAAAAAAAAATGAATTTCTTTATTATTACTCTCGGTTTAATGTTCAATGTGATTGCACCAATTTCACAAAAGCACATTCCGTGTTTGCAAAAACGAAGGCGATAAAGTTCTTTCTGATTCTGATTCTGGTAATGCTTTCTATTGAATACCTTACCTGCCTATACCAGATGTAAGTAGTCAGCACCTGGTTCTTTTCATCCTGAGATAAGTGGGTAAAGAAGACTCAATGAGACATGACGCATGATGCATTAACAGTATGGGGGACACACAATTGTTAACCAGGAGGACGTTTCACAAGGTTTGATGCACGTCCAAATCTGTGTAACGTGCAATAGACAATCACAACTTTGACATCACTGAATCCAAGACAACTCACCACGTTGAGGATTGAGTAAATCATGAGGTCAATCGCCACGGTGGTTGAGTCACGCCAGTCCTTCACGGGTCTCACCCCCTTTTTATACCCGGCGCTCAGGAACTCGGAGAGACGCACCAAGGTGGCGTTGGCGAATCGTCCCACGTTGCTGCCAATCTTTTTCACTATTGGAAATGAGCAGAGGTGCTGTGATTGGCATGAATCAGGGTGTGAAAGTAGCCCTGGAAATGCATGTCAAGCCCTGCAGAAAAACCTGGTTGGTTTAGTTAACCTACCTGCATCAGCCTGCAGGACGCCTTGAACCAGGATGAGGGTGAGAGCTGTCCATGGTGCTGAAAGCCTCATTCTGCAGAAATGCTTCTTTTTGTATTTTGTGGCGGTGGTGGTGGTACAGCATAAAATGGTTCCTGTTCAGAGTTCCAGAGCTCCCCACCTCCTGCTCTGTAGCCTACCTGGGTTTACAGAAGCACCCATCTGCTGCTGCTGCTGCTGCCTGCTGCTGCTGCTGCTGACTCCCTGTTTCCACCACCGGACGTCATGGGACTCAGTAGGGCGTGTCCACCGTGAAGCAACACTCACCGATCAGATTGTTTAGCAGCGTAGGGATGTGTTCCTACTCTTGTTATGTCAGTCTCATGCTTTGTGGGGAAATCAAAGTCAATTGTACTGCGAAAAGCAAAGCAAATAGGCTAATATTTTTGGCTAGAAAACTGTCTTAATTACTTCCTTAATTATTGGCGGTATTAATTAAGAGTTGCAAGAGAAGAGTCTTAAGGTGCATGAATTTTAGCACCTACATTTGAACTACTATTAATGATAATGTTCCAATTAGACTTGTGAACTTAGTACATTTCTGGGGGTCAAAGCCTCTAGGCTATCAACTCAGTTCTTTCTTAATTTAATTTTTAAAAGGTGTAAAACACCTACAAATATATGTATTGGCCACATATATGAAACAAAACATATTGAAGCAGCTTCAAATGTCAAAATGTAAGATTTCATTTTAAGATGCTTACATTTGAAAGGGTTAAGATTGCAAAAGAGGGCAAAATGACACACACAAATATGTAGGCCTCATGACCAAATGTATATCACAGTTTCTTCATACATGTACATCTTACCTTTTATTGTACATCTTACCAGTTATTTATGGACTGACATGAACTACAGTTATTTCATCTGCCAGATTACCCAACACTTTGTAACAAAATCCACATGGTGCTGCACGCCGGTAATGTAAAATGATATTACCACAGTGAGGGGGTCGAGGGTACTGTGAAGTGCCTTTTTATTTATTTTTCCACGACTATTAGTGAGCCACAAGGGTAGCATGTTACGAACGCAGCGCCCTAAATGGTCTCTATTGATTGGTTTAGGTGGAAGGCAGAGTAGACACTTGAGCAGTAGGTGTGATCCATTTATTGATTTTATTATGCAGATTGGATCCAAAGTGATGTGTTTTTATCACTTTGTAACACATGTAATCGAGATGTGCTCCATAATATGATGTTGACTCCAACATATAATATGCTGAATTCTCAGTCCTATTTTCTTCTATTCTATTTCAGTGATGTAAACCTACATCATATACTGTATGTATAAAACACATTATTTATGATGAATTATGACTTCTTTCTAAAAAGAAAACACACATTGTAATTTCCACCTTTTCTATTGCATATAGATCAATTGATTTGGTTTCATATTTTAATACTACATACAACAATAATAGCCAATACAGTCAGATGTCCCAGATGTCAATATTTCTCTTCATCAAAATGTGTATTAACAATCAGGGAAAGAATATGATTTTCCAAAAAATATGATTTTCGTAAACTTTATCCGATGGATTCCAAACTTACAGTACAGCTTTGGCACACTCGGGGTGAGACATGGTTACGTTTGGAAAAGGATTGGAAGAGAAAATATTTTGGGCCAAAAGTCAAAATATTGTAAGGGTCCCCTGTCGTGGCAATTATCCGATAATAATTGCGTCTATGGCGAAAGAGTCTAAAACAGACAAAGTACTTGTAACAAATTAAGAGTTTTAATGGATGCATCCATTAGACTCCCCTCTATCAGAGTGAGTCCAGACTAACCTTCTCATGACAGTTTTAAGCACAATTTTCACAGCATGAGGTTCCTGGCTTGACAAAGGATAAACAATTGGCCCCTTTTCAGGTTGTCTTCCAGACGCATTAATTGTATTAGTTTCCTGAATAACATATACATTCAAGGTTTCATTACAGTGACAACAGGACAAACACAACAGGGGTTATTTAAAACAGATGCTCCAATCACAGCAACACATAGTTTCTTGCATTAACATTACTAGATTCTTTGAAATTGACATCAAAGGTCTTCCTGTTTAAAGTGTTGAAGCTATCGACCAATCATCTCAATGCCTTCTGCCAGTGGTTCACAGTAGGGGTCCTCTATCGACCAATCATCTCAATGCCTTCTGCCAGTGGCTGTTCACAGTAGGGGTCCTCTCAATGATATGCAGATGAAGGCATGTTGCTTGTAAATGGTCAATATGCTATATTTCCATCACACCCCCCTTATCGCTTTTTCTAGTAAACATTATCCGATGGGTTCCAAACTTACAGTACAGCGTCGGCACACTCGGGGTGAGACATGGTTACGTTTGGAAAAGGATTGGAAGAGAAAATATTTTGGGCCAAAAGTCCAAATATTGTAAGGGTCGGCCCTTATCGCTTTTTTTGGGACAATTTCTGTCATTATTCCTAGTAAATGTTATCCGATGGGTTCCAAACTTACAGTACAGCGTCGGCACACTTGGGGTGAGACGTGGTTACGTTTGGAAAAGGATTGGAAGAGAAAATATTTTGGGCCAAAACTCACAATATTGTAAGGGTCCGCCCTTATCGCTTTTTTTGGGACAATTTCTGTCATTATATAACCACAGTGGGGCGGTCAAGGTTACTGTGAAGTGCCTTTTTTTATTTTTCCACAACTATTAGTGAGCCACAAGGTTAGATTGGTCAGAACGCAGCAACCTAAATGGTCTCTATTGATTGGTTAAGGTGGAAGGCAGATGTGTTCTTATCTTTTGCAACACATTTCATTGAGATGTGCTCCATAATGTTATGACACATTAACTCAAATATATAATATTCTGAATAATATGAAGTCTTATATTCTTCTATTCTGTTATTTATGTTGCATTATGACTTCCTAATAAAAAAAGAAAAACCAACATTGTAATTTCCACCTTTTCTTATTGCATATACAGTAGATCACTTGATTTTGTTTCATATACTGTAACAATAATAATCAACACAGCCAGATGTCACAGCATTTTTCATCATCAAAATGTTTATTAGAAAATCAGGGAAAGAATATGATTTGCATTACAATTCTCACATAAATAGAACACAGTCTATGGTTTAAACCAGGCCTGGCCAACACGCAGCTCTTTGACTGGTTTCATGGCTCTTACGTTCATATCGAATTTTATGGGTTTTTTATGGCTGTCAACGTTAACGCGTTTTCACAGATGTTGCGCCAAGGATGCGCAATGACGCTACCGTGAGGCGCGTGACGGGCTCCGAGTCAGCGTCTCTGGGGGGGGGGGGGCGGGTCCGTTTAATTCGCGGTTCTGATGGGGGGGGGGGATCCGTTAATTCGCAGTTCTGATGGGGGGGGGCGGGTCCGTTAATTCGCGGTTCTGATGGGGGGGGTCCGTTAATTTGCGGTTCTGATGGGGGGGGGGGCGGTGCTCCGTTAATTCAGAGCACCCCGAATTAACTAGATAAGACTATGAAAATGTTATTGCCCTGGCAGTGGCTACAAATATTTTTGATGTGTGTGAGAGGAAGAGATGGGGAGATGTTCATGTGTGTATGATGTGGCTCTTTGCAGTAACACAGTAAAAAAAAATGGCTCTTTGTCTCTGACTGGTTGGCCACCCCTGGTTTAAACCCTTCTTTTTTACATATTAAATATTACAACCCATTTTTAGCCAAGTAGGCATAACCTTTCACAAGCACAAATCATTTTAGGGAGGGAAAATATTTATTAGGTTTTTCACATAACATCTTCGGATGACTGGAAAGTTGAAAAGTTATGTCTAAAAATCTGGGTGGCTTACTGACATGACATAACAGACAACATGTTTGACATTACAATATAAAAATTCTAATATAAAAATGTAACTTAAATCAAACTTAAAATCAAATTTATAATTTAACATACTACAAAAAAGATTACAACTTTCTAGAATCTTTGGGGAAACCGTGAAAAGTCAATCAAAATGTATTCTAAATGCTGTCTGTGAAATGGAATTAGATTTAGATATTAGACAAAGCCGACAAATGTATCATATGGGTATTTATGATAACTGAACACTATTGCGGCAGACAGATCGGATGTAGGGATAGATCTGTAGAAATGCAAAAAGCGTGTGATGTCATGACTAGGCCATGAATAGCTACGAATAGCTCATCCCGACAGTACCCTATCGGCGTACACGTATCCTCATTGGAGGAACACTGGTTTTAACCCTCATACAGTCATACAGTGTGGTTCAGGCTGAGCCCCAGCTGATCCAGAGCAGCAGCAGAGTGGAGGCGTACAAGACCAAGATGAACAGGTAGACACGGAAAAGCACACGGTCCACTTTGGTGCAGAGCGCCAGCCACTTGGCCTGGGCCACGTCCTCGCCCTCCCCCTCAGAGAGGCAGAGGCGCAGGGAGAGCAGGTCCTGTAGGATCCAGTCCAGCCTGGAGCTCAGACCGTCCCAGAGGTCGTCCAGGGACAGCACAGGACTTCCCCTGGATGGAAGGTGGTCAAACCCGTAGCCTGCAGTATAGTTCAGATGATGAGGACCACAAACTGAGTGTTAACTGACATCAAATGTTTAGTAATTAATGGAATAATGCCAACGATCTCTGTTTTATATTGGTAATTAAACAAAAGCCATGCTGTATTGGTCTAACACTTTGTGCAGAGGTGCTTACTCACTTGGGGAGAATCCATCCAAGCACTTTGTAATTTAAAACCAAAACATTATAAAACCAAAATGTGGAGAACAAAAAGGCGTAATTGTATGTGTGGTATAGGTATTCATCCACCACCACCCCCCGCCCACCCTTATTCACCTCCTTGCCCCTGGGTGAGGTCATCCAGCGTCCTGGTGGAGGAGGAGGTGGTGGTGGTGGTGGTGGTGGTGGTGGTGGTGAAGATGCTCTCGGCGAAGCTCTGGCCCATGGAGCCGTAGCGGTCCAGCAGCTGGGCCGACACCGACATCTGCCGCACCTCCGTCTCCCCGTGGTGGAGCAGGTTGATGGCCAGGATGGACTTGGCCAGGCTCAGCAGGAGCAGGGCCATGCAGGCCGCAAAGAACACCCCTGGGAGTCAGGCGGAGAGGCGGGACAAGAATGGAGCATCAGTACTGTATATTCTGGCATTGGTGAACTCAAATTAGAATTACAGTAGGTATTAGACCAAGCCCACACATACATTATATGGGTATTTATGAATGACTCGGATCTATTCAAACACAGAGGGACACAGCATTGCAGCATGTTGAAAAGACCAGCTCCTCAGCCAACGCAGTAGGGTCTTGGACCCGGAAACAGTATTATCAGATCAGATAACATCGATTACATCATGACTTAACAACCGGATCTAGATGGTAGCTTTTAGGGTGCTTTGGTTCATTTTGGTTTGGTTTCAGGAAACAGCTACAGTATGTTGTCGTAACTTTGGGCTGCTAAGAATAAATAAATCATTATTTGAGACATAAACATTTGAACGAGATCACATGAGTGGTTGTCTCCATCCCTTACAGCCTGCATGGTTTCATAGGGTTGCTATCATCACACTTCTTGTCTGCACCACCAGATAATAACTCGTGAGAAAGAACCCATGTTTTACGTGTGTACAACCAACCAAGCAATGCTAAATAAACATGCAACACACGCCAAAAGTCCCCTTGAGACAGCCTACCAATGAGTGGAGTGGTGACGGCGGTGGCGGGCAGCTCGTCCATCATGTTGACTCTGAAGACGGTGTACCCCAGCAGGGTGCTGGTCTTGAAGGTGACGCGTGTGCCGCTGTTGATGGGCAGGTAGAAGCTCATGACGTCCACCAGCATGAGGAAGATGCTGGGGATGAGCAGACTCACCACGTAGAGCAGCGGCCGGCGGCGAATCAAGACCTGATGTGCACATAGAAGTGAGCATCAGTGGAGGAATTAAATGTATCGGTAGCGCACAGATCTTCAGGAGCAGTGTTCTCTTTGTCTTGTCCTGCTGATTCTGAATATTGGTAGTAGGTTTAGGGCTTGCCTCTGTTAGTTAGTAATAGGCCATTACCACAACCATATCCTAACCCTAAAACCTAACCAAATCATAAAACCTAACCCTAAAAAGCCCTAAACCCTCAAATAAAACGAAGCCTTAAAAGGAAAACCCTAACCCAAAAACCTAACCCGGAAAATCTAAACCCAACCCTAAAACCAAACCCTGAAACCAAACCCTAATACTAAACCTTAACCTGAAAACATAACCCGAAAACCAAACCCCAACCATAAAACCAAGCCCCAACCTGAAAACCTAACCCTAATAGCAAACCTTAACCCTAAAACCAAACCCTAAAACCTAATATCTAACCCTAGCACCAAATCTTAACCATAAAATAAATCCTAAAGAAATCCTAAAGCCTAATACTGAAACCAAACCTAATAATCCTAAATCCTAAACCCAAACCCTAAAGCCCAAGCCTAAAACCAAATCTGAAAAACCAAAAGCCTTACCCTCCGCTAGAGGTTGAAATTGTACGTCTACGAAGTAAAAGTCCACCGCAGCTTTTAGACTCAATCCTTTCAGATTGGCAATAAAGAGCAGCCCAGTGGAGCAGATAATGAGTGAAACCAGCTGCTAAGTGCACGGGTTGAGCAAAAAACATGACAGGACTGACACAACCCTTTCCTCACGCACTTCAACACAACTGGGTCTTTCAGTCCTCTGTATTTATTTAAAAAAAAAAAGGTGTGCTATGGCTCTTTGAACACAGATAATAATCACCCTCATTCAAGATACGCGCATCACGGTGCACATAGCATCTATGACCGACCTTGGTCCACAGTGCTGCCTGCACTACATTCAAAATATCCCAACGCAATCAGCATAGTTTTAACAGTGGGCCCGGCTTATGGCCAAGAGTGATACCGAGGGGCCATAACTAAAAGCCTTTAGCCCTCTGAGCAGAGTAAAGAGCTGCCAAGCCATCGCACTCAGCGCCACAACCTCCCTCACTACATCTCCACCTGCAATGGGCCGTGAGCCCATTTCCCCTCGCCACTAACAAGTAGTCCATTGATCAGGCGGCCAGTGAGACAGTCTCATTACAGCCCCTCTCTCTGCCAACCCCCCCGCCCACCTCAGTCTGATTCTTGCTCTCTCTCTCTCGCACACACACACACACACACACACACACACACAGACACACACACATGCTCACACACACGCACCACTATGCTTTTAAAAGCCAGAGACCACCTCAATCTCATCTTTTAGCATTAGCTCGCTTGCAGAATCCATGAGTCCATGATCAATTGCTTACATGCCTGTACACAGTGTGAGAAAGAGTCACACAGAGAGAGAAAGAGAGAGAGAGAGACGCACACACAGTGGGAGAGGGAGATGCCCGCGGATGGCTGGGGGTTTAACATTGCCATCGATAAGCAATTACATTCATCACAAGGCAGTTACAGACTTATTGGGGGGAGTGCAAATAGATTACTGTGGAGTAATCATTTGAAGCATAGAAAAACGGAAGTTGACGTGCGATGAATGCTCGTTCGCTCCTTAATGTTGTTTGCATCAGCAGCAAAAAGAAACATTGATGAATCTCGAGGAAGACTTTGTCTCATTCTCATTATTAATACAATACTTGTCATAATAATCATTCAAAATCATCCCAGGAGTGTAATTCATACTACAGCCAGAGTATTACTACTTTACTTGTTTACTTGCACCTATTTATTTTGTACTTTTTACTTTGACCTATTTTTTACTTATTAGGTATCTTACTAATTGTTTAGAGTTGTTTTTTAATTTATGTTTAGAAGAATACTGTTTAGAAGAATACTTATTACTGTACATATTAGATACTATCTTACTAATAGTTTTTGAGTTGTTTTAGAAGAAATCTATGTTCAGAAGAAATCTTATGAAGAAATCTTGAATCTTGAAGTTATTGAGAGGGTCGACCAGAAAAACAACATATTCTATTATAATATTAGTCATATTCTCCCCCCCCTTATTTGAATGGCTGTGTTGACAAAGCCTATGAGGAGGGACCACTGGGAGGCGGTGCTGGGAGGCCTGAGTTAGCGCACGTTGAACTGGATGTGAGCGTAGTCCGCCCCGGCCTGCCGCAGCTGCCAGTAGTGCGACGGGATGGACAGCAGCTCCCACTCGCCGTCGTTCATGAACTCCCTCTGGTCGCTGGCGATGGCCTCCGCACTCCTCCACAGGGCCAGGTCTACTTCCTGCACTGAAGACGGGACACCAGGGGGAGAGGTGGGGGTGGGGGGGGGGGAGCACGGACCAATCAGGTGATAGGGGAGGAGTTAAATGGCGGAAAGGAGAGGAAATGTCAAAAGCGCAGGATTAGAGGGGGGGGGGGTGTGTTGGGGGGGAGGGGGTGAGACATTGTGTTCAGTTTATCTGTAACACTTTACAATACAGGTACATTATGAATTAGTTAATTAGTTCATGCAGTAATAAGCATTAATATATAGCATTAGCATAGGGGTTAGTGTTAGGGGCAGTGGGTTGGAGAAAGGGTTAAACCTAAATCTGTTCTTTTATTTTTATTATTCTACTGTTTATTTCTCTATTGTTTCATTGTATTGCTATGCAACCTGGCACAAGAATTTCCTTCGGGATTAATAAAGTTCTATCTTTTCTTATTTTATCTTAATCCCATTATATAATGTATAAATTAATGCCTTCGTTAATATTAATCGATTACTAGACATTGTTTGGAGCTAGGAGTTAGGAGTTTTGGCGTTAGGAGATTTGGAGTGCGTTAATGCTTATCACTGCCTTAACTAATGTTAATTGATGGTTAATTAACGTATCCTTATTGTCAAGTGTTACCAATTTATCTTTTTTGTTTTTCCACGATTTGGTTTACACGTACCCTAAAGAGCTACCCAGCACCTACATAAAACCACCAGAGGGGAAACTTAAATCCCCTCTGCTGGGCAAGTCTCTCTCTCTCTCTCTCTCTCTCTCTCTCTCTCTCTCTCTCTCTCTCTCTCTCTCTCTCTCTCTCTCTCTCAAAATGGAAGCCTGGAAAGGAGGAGGACCTGAGTGGAGCCAGCTGCGGAAGGTGAGGGTGCAGTTCTGCTTGTCGAACGGGAAGGCGTACAGCTCCAGCTTGCAGGAGAGCACCGCCTGGATGGGCCGGTAGTTCTTCACCAGCCCAGAGGAGTTGACGTAGACGTAGGGGATGGGAGGGGCCTTCCCCTCGTCCACACTGCCAGAACACACACACACAAAATATATACGGTATATATAAATGGATTGCATTTATATAGCGCTTTTGCTTTACAATTGCCTCACATTCACTGACGGTGGTGTCAACCATGCAAGGTAACAAGCAACATGTCAGGATAGGGTTAGGTGTCTTTCTCAGGGAGACCTCGACACTTAACTAGGCGGAGCCCAGGGATCGAACCAGCAACCGACCAGTTGCCAGACCCGCTCTTACCTCCTGAGCTACTGCCACCTTTATATATCTTACTTTGGCATCTTGGTCATGGATGCTAGAATGTAGATGAATGTGGAGGCTGCAGTGCAAACAAATAACTTTCAGCTGGCCTTGGAGCTGTACACCATAGCCACTACAGTATAATTACATTGGGAAATTGCTATTGAAGAGTAACACTGAACACTAAACTAAACACATTTGTATTTTCGGATTGGCTGAACACAGCGCCAGGTGTTGTCACGCACCGAACACGCCACCTGAAACAGCCATCGTGTTGCCCTTGCAAAGAATGACAATAATAACGGTGACAGACTAATTACAACACCCTGTTCGCTGTCGTACATTCACTTGACATAACATCGGGCACCCAGATGGCATCCGATGACAGCGAGATCTCAGTGATGCATCAAACTCCTCGGGATCCCACGCCAGGAACTCATCCGTCAGATTGAAGGCAGCAGCAACAGCAAGGAAAAAGACCACCAGAATGATATCGAAGGACTGTGTAGATGCTCTCAGCAGGAGAGCACACAGCAGACAGCAGACATCTGCACAATTACATACTCCATAGCAGTGCGTCCCCAAACTAAGGCCCGCGGGCCGATACGGCCGCCTTCCACATTTGGCCCGGCCCCTGAACAATACCAGAGACGCATTATGATTTTTTTTTCAGGGTTCTGGCCACAGCGAATCATAGGAGCAGTGGTGTAGTCCAGGGTTACGCGGGTATACGGCGTAATACCCACTTATTTTTCAGTCATCATGCGTGATACCATTCTAAATTCCCCCGATTACGCGGGTATACGCGTAACGGGGGTATACGCGTTTTATACCCACTTCTTAAATTCCCCCAGATGCGCCCATTCAGTAGTAGTTAGTGGACGCGCGACGGGCATGCGGGCTGAAAAGCGCGGGCCGGGGCCATTGTAGATGAGGATCACAGCGTCTAGCACCCCCCCCCTGTTACGGCCCCATCACGAGAAGCGGAAAGTTATGTGGCCCTCACAGGAAAAAGTTTGGGGACCCTGCTTCCAGAGAGAATAATAATAGACGGATGTCACACACATCTGCTTGCAAGCGGTGCACGTAAGAAACCGTGTGTTCTCCCAAGATATTGGATTGAAAAGGTGAAATAAACCATGTGACATTCACAGTGAGGGGGCACATTCACAACAATGCATGCGTGAGCAGCCTATATCCTAAATGCAGTCCACTCAATTTAGCATTAGGAAACTGCAGTTCCTTCCAACAGTTATTTTCCACTGTTGCTCCAGAAAGAAATAACTTATACTTTAGAGAACACTTACTTGTCTGTACCAGATACTTGTGGTAAGGCTCTGGGTTTTTCCATCCTAGGTAAGGAAGGAATGAATGGATGAATGAATTAAGTAACAAATGAATGAAATGACTGTTATGCCCTAACAGTACTAGACTAATCGTCCTAGATCCATATCGTGGGTATCATATTTTTTCAGGTTTCATATTTTTTACATTTGTATGTTGCCTTTTATATTTCTCATGCCTGCTGCTGTTTTTACTGTAAATGTTGTCAATATTGTAAATTTTCTAATCCCTCCGCTAAGCATCGCCACTTTTCATTTCACTGCATAACCTCTATGTGTATGTGACTAATAAACATCTTGAATTTTGAATCTATCTTGTAATCTCTAAATGATGGAAGTTATTTCATGTGTACCACGTTGAGGACAGACTGGAGAATGAGGTCTATGTAGACCACGGTAGGGCTGGTCCAGTTCTGCACGGGCCGGACCCCGCAGTCGTAGTTCCGCAGCAGCGTTCTGGTCAGTTGGTTCAGGGATGACCGCTTGTGCTTCTCAGGGACCGAGGCAACTAGAGTGGGATAGTAACTAGTGAGTAGAGTGGGTTATGCAAGGGTTTTTGTATTCAGGAAGATGGCAAAAAATGCTTTTAGAATTTGGATTTATCATTTGTCATTAACCAGACAAAAACTAAAAGTTGGTCATGAAGAATTATAAAAATGTTCAACTCAATTGAACAAAAATAACTAAATATAAGATAAGAAAGCAAGGATAAAACTAAATACACTGAATATATGACTACTATAATCTCATTCTCTGAACGCCCGAACAAACAATGATACTACTACTACTACTACTACTACTATTACTACTACTACTAGGAGATGAAGAAGAAGAGGAAGAAGATTAATACAATTCATATTAATAATTACATTTTTGAAACACAGAAACGCAGCTGTACACTACAAAAGAGAGTAAGTGGCCATGACCAACAAATACAGAAGGAGTAAACAAGAACGAGAATAAGTATGTTGACACACAGAGCCTCTTACCTGAAGCCAGCAGTAGCAGCAGGATGTAAGGCATGGTGATCCCGTCGTCCAAACAATGAATCATAAAAAACACCCAGGCATAGCCAAAACAAACCAGATATTGTGTTTTGAGGAGCTGTTTGCGTAGAGATTGTTGAGGAGCAAGAGGGGAAATTGTGTGTGTCCGTTTTTGCTGCTGCAGCAGCCAGGTATCGATTTAGCATTGCAACGGGGTAACTTGATAAGTGAGCTAATGAGTATAGAAAGGAGACAATGCCTGTGACGGTGCCCCCCTGGAGAGATTATGCAATGCTAGTCCACTGGTTCATCATAGCAAGAGACAGATGTTGAGACTGACTGTGGAAGCACAATTCATAAGTGGTTCTCATCATTTTGTGGGCCCCTTATCCATTATCCAGGTCCCTTACTGGCCCCGCCATCAATAAAAATGTAGGCTAACTGTCTTTCCTGGATATTGAAGGGCTCCTATTCTACCACCAGGTGTGAGTGTGTGTGATCAGTAATTGCATTGCAAGCCATTTCAGAATAGGAGCCCTTTAATGTTGTGCATTATTCTGTGTTATATCATTACAAAAAGCATGTAATTGAATGCCAAATAATAACAGATTTGTTTTAATTTGCAGCAGGGGGCAAATAATACAAATATATTAGTAGCCCATATGGTAAATAATAAACACTTGAAAAATACAACTTAACATAGCTTCACATTTGCGTATCGTGTGAAACAACAATAATTCAAGATTTCTATATTGCCATATGTAAAATGGAATGTACAATGGAATGCTTATTCCCCATTCACACCTGCAGTATTCTTCTGAACAAATTCTAAACAATTCTTAACAACTCTAAACAATTAGTAATAGTACCTAGAAGTACAGTAAAAAGTACAATAAAAAAACAGTCATCTTCGAAACATAAATACTAAAACAACTCTGAACAATTAGTCACATAGTACCTAGTAAGTACGGTACAAGCAAAAGTCAAGTAAAAAGTAAAGTAAAAGTAAAAGTAAAACAACAATAAGTCCTATCTGGATGACGTCACATCCGTCTGCCACTTGCAACCCACTTGTCACCGGGGGGCGCGCGCGTGCGTCCTGTTAATTGCGCGCACTTTCTTTTTTTAGGGCTGCGCGCCGCCGCTGCTCTTCTGTCCGTCCGCGTGGGTCCGCGCTGTGTGACAGATGGAGCTGCTGGTGGGTTGACTCTGAGAACAGAACAGAACCGAATAGAACAGAACAGAACAGAACAGAACAGAACAGAACAGAAAACAGCTCAATAAACACGTTAGTGGGTTAAAAATAAAACACCCCCCAGGACCCCACAGCCATGAGAGCTGAACACAGTGGAGACGGAGACCACTCAACGGACTCGGTGAGCGACATGGAAATTGAAATATAAGAGACTAAAAACAACTAACACCCCCCCCCCCCCATGCCACCAACCTTAACATAATTAACAGCTCCATTAAACACCGAGGAGTCGACTTCACAAAGACATAAACACAACTGGTAGCTGTCTAAAAATGTTTGTTTTACAGCATCTAAATTTACATTTGTGTTGTCTACGTCTCATTTATTGCCCTAATAAATATTCACACTTCCCCCCCCCCCCCCCGCACGTAATTAATTCATTAACCCAATATAGGTCTGAGAAAATAGACATATATATATATATATATATATATATATATATATTTATTTATTTGTATTTTTTTTTCTTTAAACCAAGGTCAGTAGTTCCACTTTGGTAGACTGTCCCACTTTTGATGAACAGCGCTGGCATTTTGTTATACTGTGTAATTATAGGCTTAGGCGCGCGTCTGTCTGCTCGTTCGCGCGTGTGTGTGTGTGTGTGGCGTGCGTGTGACCGAGAGACTGAAACACCCACTGCCTTTGTCACTCAAGCGGTGGTGGTGGTGATGGTGGTTGTAGTGGTGGAGGTGGTGGTCGTGGTGATGGTGGTGCTAGTGCTGGTGGTGGTGGATGTGGTAAGTGTGTATTTGTGGATTTGTGGATGTGTAAGTCGCTTTGGATAAAAGCGTCAAATGCCCTAAATGTAAATGTAAAATGTGGGTGGTGGTGGTGGTGGTGGTGGTGCTGGTGTGTGGCGGTAAGTGGAGTGATAAACACAGCGGCTCTTGCTATTCATGTCAGGGAGCCCAAAATAGAAGAGAGACCCCCGCCGCCGCCCAGCCCTGTCTCAGATAGCACCCGCCACACCCCCCCATGCGCTATGCCATATAAGTCTGGTCGCCCCGCGCTCTCTGCTCTCTGTGCTGCAACCTGGGATTGTGTGTGTGTGTGTGTGTGTGTGTGTGTGTGTGCTGTGCTGTGTGTATGTGGTGTGATAGAGAGGGTGAGGGGGTAGGGGTGTGGTGTGCTGGTTGTTTGTGAGAGATGAGGTGAGGGGTTGAGGGGTGAGGGCTGTGTGATGTGTGTGTTTGTGCTTGTGTTGTGTGTGTGAGACGAGGGTGAGGGGTGAGGGTGTGTGTGTGTGGTTGTGCGTGTCTATCTTCATAAGAATGTATGTGGAAACTCCGCAATGAATAATGCAGTCAATTCAGTGGCGCGTCCAGCTAGACAGTGAAAATCGGCTATTCATACTGTATGTTCAGCAGTGTTCTTTGTTTATTGGTTTTAACTGATTTATTTGTTTTTAACTGTGAAGCACTTTGTGACTGGTGTCTTTGAAAGGTGCTATATAAATAAACTATGCTTGCTTGCTTGCTAGTAGCGCTACAACTAACAACTATACAAGCTATTCCATCCCAGAGATGTCAATGGTCATGCTCATTATGTTCTTCACTACAGTGTTGACTTCACGTGATGTGATGTGACGAAAAGGGTTATTAAAGTAGGCATGAACATGTTTATTTATATGTGTATATGTTTCCGATTAATATGTAATAGGCCTATTCTGTGTGTGTGTGTGTGTGTGTGTGTGTGTCAGATGTGTCCACCTGCTGTCCAGGCCTAACTTAATATAGCTCCTCTTGCTAAGTGTCCTGTGTTCTTAAGCACAGCTGGTACTGCATGTGTGTGTGTGTGTGTTATGGCTGCATGACGTACCATGACTCCTGCTATTGGTAAATTAACCCATTCACCCAATTGGATATATGGATTCCACTGACTAATTTATTTCCCAGTAATAATAATAATAATAATAATAATAATAATAATTCAATGCATATTTTTTCAGACATATTTAATTTTTGTGTGTTTTTATGGCTAGTAGGTGTTCACTTATTGCTTAACTCTCCCACATGGATTCTATTTGGTTAAATAGAAGGAAGCAGAACTGTAACAATATAGTATAGTTCACTTTGATGTAGTACCTGCTTACCAGGACAATACATTCGCATATCCCTATAGTTTTTGCTCAAAGTACATACTTGTACTTGTGGACACACGTGCTAACATGGAGCCTACACTTGGTACTTGTAGACACATGTACCACAGTACTGTTGTGCTAGGTCGTCATTATCAAGGGCAAGACAGTCTGACAATACAAATATGTTCACTATTCAGGCCTACTGCACATAAAAGGAAATTGAACAAGCTATCCTTCATAACATGGCTATAATCACCAAAAGGCAGCCGTTTGATTTGTTGCAATGCATCCATTAACACCAAAGCTAAAGTATAGACTCTTGATGATATTGACATATTTATCCGCAGTGCTGTATCTAGGCTGGAGTTAAATTGACCACTTGTTTAATTATAATGGTAAATGGATCGCAGTCATATAGTGCTTTTATCCAAAGAGCTTCACAGTATTGCCTGACATTCACCCATTCATGCACTAATGGCAGTATCAACCATGCAACGGTAACAACCAACACGTCAGGAGCAGGTAGGGTTAGGTGGTGTCTTGCTCAGGGACACCTCGACACTTAGCTAGGCAGAGCCCGGGGATCGAACCAGTAACCTTCCTGTTGCCAGACAACCGCTCTTAGCTCCTGAGTTACTGCTGCCCCATTATCTATAACCTTTTTTTAAATACTCAGGTTTTTATTGGTTTTGGCTGGTGAATACACCAAACATAAAAATAAAAATACAAATTCTCAATTCACATTTTGATATTCAAATCTACATTTTCAATTAGAAATTCATTTAGTTGGTGCCTATATAAATCAGCAATTTCCTTTCTTATCAGATTCCTTTGAAATATGTCTTCTTTGACTCTCAGCGTGGGCCGTGTCGATTCTTCCATAACAAAGATGTCTTGCGTACGTATACGTTACGTCATACGACCTTCCGTCTCCTCTCCACAGTTACAACTGCTCATCAACCAGCTGAAGGAGATCACCGGCATCCATGACATGCAGGTCCTCCAGAGAGCCCTCAACGTGAGAGAGCACAAACACTTGTGGAGGTTGAAGTTCACTTGGAGTGCAGATGCTAAGGCAGAATCACAGAAAGACCCTGACATAAGGCTGCTCCAGATTAGATTGAGGCAATATGAATGCAATATCCACATGGAGTGTGTTTTGATAATAAAGCTACAAAGCAGGTTTTCTCTGATAAGAATATTGCCCAAGGTGCATAATAAATCAACAACAGTGGGAAGAGAAAGTGTTCATATCGCTCATATAAAGCACTTCAAAGTAAATACCATTACATATTAGAGAGTATAGAGTATAGCCAGTATCTCTGCTCTAATGCACAAGAAGTCAGTTCAATCAAAGGCACTGGCAATTCATTCATTATCTTCTATATAGATATATTCTATATGGAGATTTTAAAAAATACAGAAGAGTAGTAGAATGCTTGTTGTTGGATCTCTTGACTTTAAGGCCAGTCAGGGAGACGTCGGCCATGCGGTGGGACTGCTGACCAGCAAGCCTGCTGAGGTCCACGATGCTGGGGAGGACCCCGACTCCCACTCCCAGGCCTGGGAGGCCCAGAAAGGTAGAGACATGACTGTTGTTGCTGTCTGTCTCAACTTTTTCCCACCAAACGACCAGTTGGTGGGAACATTTTATTATTATTCATATTATTTAAATCATGCCAGCAACCTGGACATGTCGTTTTAAGTTAATTTATTGATAATTATTAATTAATTACTAAGTATTTCACATGAAGACGTAATTTGGCAGGAATCTCTCTCAACACACGACTGATTTCAGGGGTTCCTAAAGATGAACTGGAGGCGGCCATTGAGCTCAGTCTGCAGGAATCCCACACTGCCCAGGAGGAAGAGCGGGAATACAACAGGTACATTATTCTATGCTATACATACTCTGTATATCCGGCCCCTGTCCTCTAAACGTTAGCATCCATAAATGGTTCACCCAATGGGCCTTAATCACCTCGCGGCCATCTTGGTTATAAACCCGAGCTGGGCTGGTGGAACCGAATGCGGATTTGCAGGTGAAAAGGGCCCATCTCACGCAACGTCTTTTCCACGACATTCCAATCCAGTTTAAATAATAGAGACGTTGCAGATTTTGACGGTTTGGCGGTTGCTAACCGTCGATGTATCCCTGGCAACAGAAAAGTGATGAGGCTTTTGTCCCCGAGCCCAATTGACTCTCAGTATGATACTTATAAAGACCTGACTCTGAGTGTGACCGAGCCAAACATCTGTCATCCCCTAATTGGTGCTGGATGACATCACATGGCACCAATTTGAGCCAAACACCCCGAAGGTGAAATCCTCCAAGGACAAAGGGAATGGAGGAATGTGCATATGTACTGGTGACGAGGCTCAGTTATACATCAGGCCGGCATGAAGCCCCAATATATATCTGACACAGCCGCAAGTGATTCAGAGGACGCTCGAGACTGTGGACTGCCCTATTCGTGGAAATGTAAGCCTTATCTGCTTGTATTTAATGGAGAGAAACTCACCAACATTGCACCTCTATGGCTTGGGTCACCCCCTTTGTATCGGCATGCCATTGGTTCCCCAAAAATCTACCTGTCATGTATGCTCGACTTTTGTCAATAAAGTCTGTGAAGCATTCAAAAGTGGATGTCTTTGAGGCATCCAAAAATTGTGACACATTTCGTGACACACAGTTGATTTTTAGGAAAGCAAAAGCATGACATGAACCCAAGCTGTCCCTAGAGGTGTGATATTGGTGAGTTTATGGCCATGAAATACAAGCAGATAAGAAGATATATTTGTGGCCCTCCACAGAGGGAACCGTGACTAAGAGGTTGCGAATGTCCTTTGCTTGCGGTTACATCTGACATGAATCACCTGGGCCATCTGTGGAAGAAATGCCTGATGTTTCGACGATGTCTCTCAGGTGTGTCACCTGGTTGGCATGTATCATACGTACATTCAAATGACCCAAAACATTCCCCTAAAAGGATAGGGTTAGGGTTAGGGTTAGGGTTAACTATTTGGTAAAAAGATGTGTTAGAACACTGTCAAAGTCACATACATCTTACAACTGTGACATACAGCTTTCCACTTTGCCTTGATTGATTTTATCGTTTTTGTTCATATTTCAAATAATGCATCAGCAAAGATGTGTCACTCTCTACTTTTGTGTACATCTAGTCCAAATAGAGCCCAGAAATCTCTGTACATTAAGAACTAGAAGCATCCCACACTGTTTATCTCCATCCAGGACACAACTGTCTGGTTACAGAGACTGATAATGATATTCCAAATGAAAATACGAGGCGATTTGCATCTGCTGCTAAATTCTATTAAAAGTCCATCCCGGACTCACAATTTAGTCAGGCCTATCGGGTGGCTTTGCAGCAACCTGAGCCGTCATTGAAATGCGCGGGCTGTACAGATAATTAAATAGCGCTGGGTTGCTATGATGGATCAATGGCCATTTTAGCGCTCGTAGGGAAATGAGCTTCAGTGTCGATTAGCGGAGAGGAGAGGCTATGTTTGTTGTTCGCTTGACAGTGTTTTGTTCGGGAATATTCACTCGCATTAATTAACTGGAAGCCCCCCATATAGGACACAACCATTATCGCAGGAATGAGAATGGGCAAATTAAATATTATTCTGAATGCCAAAAGCTCTTAGATTTGACCTCATTTTCGCTATCATTTTTTTATTTGTTTATTATGTATTTATGTACGTTCCTCGTTTTGTTGCTGTGTGCGTTTGGTGTTAATGCCATTTGTTCGAATTTGTGTCCATTTCAATACGAAACTCAAATTTGGTTTGAAGCAATCAGCAATCTACCAGAGTGAGGCGAAGCGACCACCGGACTCCGCCGGGGGGGCTCGAATGTCCCGTGTTATCTTTTGCGGTGCAAATTACAGTAAGATGGAAAGAGTGGTAATTGTGTTAGTTGGGACCGGAGATGGAAAGTCAGTACATCAAGGTATTCACGGAGGCTGATGAACGTAACACACCCTGCAGGACACATAAGACTAACTGGTGCGCTAACCACTGCATAACTGCCTGCCGGGATTTCCGGGGTGCGTAAAGTCACGTTGTCTGGTATAGCAACCGCTTGAACTGGGCAATAAGACTATATAATTTTAGAGTGCCTTGGTAAATCTTTGTCACCTTACAATATCATTTTTATCCCATACCATCAAAATTCAAGATTCACGATTTTTCTTTATGGCCAAATGTAACAAGTACAACAGAATGCTTTCTCCCCATTCACTCCTGCAGTATTCTTCTAAACATACATTCTAAAATAACTCTGAACAATTAGAAGATAGTACCTAATGAGTACAGTAAAAAGTAAAACATCTACTGAACACTTTTCCGTACAATGTACTTTGCGAGCGTTGAGCGTTTGATTATCTACCCTTTCCTTTGTTTCACAGTCCTTGTTCCACCTGCCAGAGTTCCGGAGACTGGTGCTCAACTACTGTATCTCTGAGCGTGTGCTGGAGAAGTGCAAGAGCCACTCGGTGAGTGTACCCTGCTGTGCGCAGAGGTGTACTCTGCATATTCATTCATTCACTCTGTCTCTCTCTCTCTCTCTCTCTCTCTCTCGGTCTCACTCGGTCTCTCTCTGTTTCTCTCTGTTTCTCTCTGTTTCTCTCTGTCTCGCTCTCGGGGCCTGAACAGAATGTTTAAGTGGGAGCCTGGACATTCCTTTATTACAATTATTAAGGGCTACTTACTTCTATTCAGCAAGTTGTAATATGACCGCCACCACTGGCATGGCTTTGTGTGTGGAGTGGCCGGTGTCCTTGTGGCTGCAGGTCCCCCATAGGTCCCCACGTCGCGGAAAACTGCCCACTGTTCTTAGTAGACATGAAAACAACAAGGCCAGATCATGCCCCAAGTGGACGGTTGATGAAGTTACAGACGACTACCAATTTCTAACCAAACAGCTACTCAAAGAGGCAGAATTGAAGCATATTCTGTTGGGTTGTTTGTGTAGGTCCTCACAAGCAGGTCACCGTTGAGTCACCAGTGTCATGTCCATGTCTTAACAGGACAAGAGGAACCTGGCCTTCATGCAGGAGCTGCGCTGTCTCTTCGCCCTCATGGTGGCTTCCACCTGCAAGTTTGTGGACCCCTCGGCCGCCGTGGAGCTCCTGCGCGAGGCCTTCAGGACCAGCGAGGCCCAGCAGGTATCTGACCGCAGAACCTCAACCTCACTGCACACACACAAACAGGAATGATGGGCAATAGGCTCTCATTATTATTCTACTCATGATCATGTACAATACCACTACATCATGCTAAAAATACTTGGAATGGAATGATACTGTATTTATGAATGTATTGTTACTAGGGCTGGACGATATGGCCACAATCTGCGATCACGATATAGATAATTAAATATCTGGATTTTATAATGATATACTGTATATCTAGCATGATTTCTGATAATTTAATTAATAGTCTATGTAAAATAACCTTACCCTTATTCCCCTGTGTGAATTACTATTTAATAATGTAAAGTACTGAGTGATTTTCTCATTTTATTAAGGACTTTAGTGCAAATAATAGAACAGCTATATTACTGGTTAGACTGGTTAGTCCAGAAATAAACACTTTACTGTAAACGCGGCCTTTAAAACTGTAAAAAGACAACACTTATGCCATACAATATTACAATATCCAAAATCTAAGACGATAACTAGTCTCATATCACAATAGATATATTGCCCAACTCTAATTCTTATATATATATTTATTATATTTATTTGTCCACCATGCCCCTCTAAACGGGGGTCTTGTCAACATAATGTGGGAGGTAAAAAGCAGTTTCTCACCTAGTTCTCTGATTGTACCACGTGATGTTCTTCCTTCAGGATATCAGTGAGTTCACCCACAAGCTGTTGGACTGGCTGGAGGACGCCTTCCAGCTGACCGCCACCGGAACGTAAGCGTGGAAACCTCCCAGTTAGGATGCACTTACAGTAAAACCAGCAGACACTGTGTTTAACCAGGGTTTATGTCAGTTTTGAATTCTCCATATCGTAAAATATGGTAAAATAAGACATTGTTCATTTTGTAACCTCAATAAGACATCCATGTCTAACAGAGTATATTAAAATAAGCAATGCCATGTGGTCTACACTTTCTGTTTAGTGTGGGTCAGAACCTTTTGTCTGTCTCCTTCAACAAATATACTCTTTGTATGTCGCTTTGGATAAAAGTGTCTGCCAAATGCCCTAAATGTAATTTTGTAATTTTTTTATTCGTCTGGCATTTCTTGGCAGAAGTTAGTAGTAGTAATAGGTAGTAGTAGTAGTAGGTAGTAGGTAGTAGTAGTTATATATGATACCTGATTAGAGTGTTACATTCTTTTTCTCAGCAACCAGGAGGACAAGAAAATAATCCATGGTCCAACTTTCTATGGAAACTTCGTTGACAGAGAGAAAACACAAAGGTATATATTGTCTCTGTGGTGTATATCTTGTTTGACCTCATACAGCATGCCATATATATATAGATGTACTGTAATTAGTATCTCTCTCATATATATATATATATAGTATATATATAGATTACTATACAATTAATTTCAATGCAGGCCAGATATTGTCCAACATTGAGCAGTTTGGGCAGTACCCGCTGCAAGTGAACGGTTTTAACAACTGGACGAGTGTCTGGGAAGGCGCCATGGTCGAGAGGGACATCGAATCGCTGCATTCGATCAAACCATCACATCTGGCCGAGAGGTTACACCACCAAAAAAAACATCTAAATGTATTCATTATGCCTTCATTTATACATTTGTGATGGATATCATTGATGTAAGGTTGCATTTTTTTATATTTATATGTATGTCATATAAGCCATCTTTTTTGTCAGAGATGGTTTTCAAAGCTGCCACCCGTGTTGACCTTTGAACTGTCGAGGTTTGAGTTCAACGCCCAGCTGGGACGCCCAGAGAAGATTCACAAGAAACTGGAGTTCCCACAAGTCGTTTACATGGATAGGTGAGCTTCCAGCCACACCATCAGACACATTTTAGCAAAATAATGAAGTGATAAATTATATCCTTATTAATATTTGTGACTACTAGCCACATTCCTATTTACGAAAAATAATTATCACACTGTACAGTCCATTTGTTCGGCAATACAAAAACCAAAAGTTATAGGAATGAAAATAATGATAAAGAAATAGTGAGAGGAAATATGCAACAAAAAAAGTATATACATACTTGTGTATATATATATAAGTATTGGATTGCTTACAATCATCTCAATGAAAAATAAATGACAATGACATTTGTCCATTTGTACAATATTCCCTTTAACTGTGGTGCGGCTCTCCAGTACCAAAACAAATCTCAATGGCGGTAGAAAAAAAAAATGGCGTCTTTGTCCACAGGTACCTTCACAAAAACATAGCGATGACCCACGGGAGGAGGGGGGAGGTGAAGAGACTGAAGGACCAACTGGCCAGCCTTCAGCAGAAGCTCGAGTGGTGAGCGTTTGTGTGTGTGGATACCTGAGAGTGTGGAGACAATACTTCAACTCAAAAAAAGAGTTTAAATATCAGGGGTTTTTTTACTTATATTACACAGCCCCTAAAACCACAGTGTGTGTTGTCATATTCCAACAAGAAAAAGAATGGACAATTATAGAACTTCTGCCAGAAACTACAACTCTTAACTCTCAAACTCTTAACTCCAAACGACAAATTTCACAGCTACAAAAAACTACGGCTCGGGGCCAGTGAAGTATCCCCCTGGCGGGACATGTTGCAGTTTGCTCTGGAGTTCGCCACCACCCAAGACGGCCAGCGCGTCGCAAGCAGAGCGACCCCAGGGGGGGGGGCGCGGGGCTCCCCGCAAACGCCTCCTCTCCTCCTCCCCCTACGCGATCCAACCGGGCGGGAGGTCCTCTGGCATCAGAGACGGGAGTAATAAGGCCCCACGACAGGGTGGTGTTAGTAACGTGTTTGTGTGTGTTCTCTCTTATTCCATTTCTGTTGGACATGGTGAATGTGAAAGGAGCAGTGTTTGACAGCAGAGTTAGAGAGGGAGAGGCCAAGGAATTACGGTTATGACACGCAGTGCATTGTTGGGCAGTACGGGGGCATGGATGCCTGCTTTGTGCGGGCTGTTATTAAAAGCACATTCATCGGAGTCCCTCCACAGAAAGACGGCAGGGAGTTCCTTCAACTGACATTTCTAACATAGCCATCTCATCAACTCTCTGTCTCGTTCCCCTTCTCCTGACCCTCCCATCTCTCCACCACCCCTTAGGCTCAAATTGCGGCACTTCCACTGGACATAAGAACTGCGGTCTCAGTTGACACTTTTAAAAAGCAGCTACACTCTTCTGTCAGACTGCCTCTCGTCTAGCCTCATGTGTCTGTATTCTGTGTGTTTTTTATGTCCTTTGTTTTTATGTTTCATTCTTTCTTACTATTTGATGGTCTTATTTTAACAATTTTACTCCTGTGAAGCACTTTGTGATTTTCTCTGTGAAAAGGGCAATATAAAGAAACTATATTTCCTTACACCCCCCCCTCAGTTCAACCAATCAGAGCGAGGTGGGCCAGTCGGATGGCGTGCCAGCCTCCACCTGCCAGCGGACCCCCATCTACAAGCCCTTCACCCAGTGGCAGACCCCCCCATGGAATGCCCGCCTCACCCGGCGCCGCACGACGGTGAGCGAGGAGGAGCTCCACCACGTCAGGGCCTGCCTGCAGCGCTGGAGGTCCGAGGTGTGGAGAGCAGCATTCACCGGTAGGACCCCCACACACCCACCACTACCCTCGCCCTATAGCCCTAACCCCCCCACCACCACTCACCACCACTCTCACCCTATAGCCCTACCCCCACCCACTCACCCACCCACTACCCTCACCCTATAGCCCTAACCGCCTGAGCTACTGTGGGCGGCAGTAGCTCAGGACGTAAGAGCGGTTGTCTGGCAACCGGAAGGTTGCTGGTTCGCTCCGCCTAGCTAAGTGTCGAGGTGTCCCTGAGCAAGACGCCACCTAACCCTAACCTGCTCCTGACGTGTTGGTTGTTACCTTGCATGGTTGACACCACCGTTGGTGTATGAATGGGTGAATGTCAGGCACTTTAAAGGGCTTTGGATAAGAGCGTAATATAAATGCAATCCATTTACCATTTAACCCACTCACCACGACCCTCACATATAAAGAAAATGTAATGGCAACATTTCAAATCATTCAAGACAAGAAAGAAAACTATCAAATGTGGCCTCCCTATAAAGGTAATCCTTAGTATGACGTTTAATACACTATGCTCAATTGCTTTATTATTAGTCAATTGATCTGCCTGTCAAGATGTTGTTTGGGCTGACACCAATTGACAACAAAGACTATGCCATTCACTTACTTGTTCATGCGTCTCTGTTATTTGCCAAACAACATAAAAGGATCCACTAAGACTTCTTGGTTGTGTATTAATAAAATTGATTGATGACAACACAGCTTCAGTCTGAACATTATGTGATTTATTATGTTTCTATCTCGACTATATCCTCTCTGTACAATTTTATATCCCTGTGTGTGTGTGTGTGTGTGTGTGTGTGTGTGTGTGTGTGTGTGTGTGTGTGTGTGTGTGTGTGTGTGTGTGTGTGTGTGTGTGTGTGTGTGTGTGTGTGTGTGTGTGTGTGTGTGTGTGTGTGTGTGTGTGTGTGTGTGTGTGTGTGTGTGTGTGTGTGTGTGTGTGTGTGTGTGTGTGTGTGTGTGTGTCTGTGTGTGTGTGTGTGTGTGTGTGTTGTGTGTGTGTGTGTGTGTGTGTGTGTGTGTGTGTGTGTGCGTGTGCGTGTGCGTTGTGTGTGTGTGTGCTTGTGTGTGTGTTCTTGTTCTTTATTCATCTAGGCAGACTATCATCTCTCTGTACAATTTTATATCCCTGTGTGTGTGTGTGTCTGTGTGTGTGTGTGTGTGTGTGTGTGTGCAGAGCTAAAGGCCAACATTGAGCGGGTGAGCCAGGTGCTGGAGGGCATGTACAGGGACAACAGTCTGTGTCAGGTGAGCTCAGGAGTGGCATCTTCTAACCGACTGCAGCAGATAGCAAATCAATCTGCACCCCCCCCCCCCCCCCCCGCACGCAATAGGACCCCCCCCTCCCCCTCTACTCATGCAACCGCTGGAGGCTAGCTTTGTCATGGAAACGTGAAGAACTACACAGCATCACGCCTATCCTAGAGGTTGTTTTGGGTTTTTTAAAGAAAGCAGAATATCGTAGTTTCTTGTTACTTAGTTGGTATTCCATATCTGACTTTTGGGATGGAAGTAGGATCTTTTCCAAGGTTGAGCGGACGGTTAGCATGTTAGAACGTTAAACTGTCCAACAAAGTAGTGGAATCTCAGTGTTGAGAGCCTTGAGGAGGATGAGGAGGTGTAAAACGCTAGCCTTACCGTCCTGGTATAATGGAACCGCCGGTGATGGAGCTACTGCGCCACGGAGAGAGTGAATGTAGTCTCAAGTCTCAAGGCTCAGCAGCTCTCCACAGTGCCGTGCTTACTTGCCACTCAATCGCGTTCAAATCTGCCTTTTTGTCTCTTCGTTTTGTATGTGATCCAGCTGAAATTGAATTAAAAGAAAATTACTATGGCTCTTTTCTTGGTAAAAGCACTTTTGCCTTTACATTGGCGGCGACGATGATGTGTGATCCAAAGGCATATTCTATCTACTGTATGTCTATGGCTGTTTGTTTGTGGCTGAATCTGGAAGGTTTGCTTCTCTCTTAAACCTCAGGTCCCATACAGACTCCACGCGGTTTTGGTCCACGAGGGGCAGGCGTCGGCCGGCCACTACTGGGCCTACATCCACGACCACGCTAACCGCCGCTGGATGAAGTACAACGACATCGCCGTCACCGAGTCCCTCCTGGGAGGAGCTCGGTGCGGGACTCGTATACGGCGCATGCACCAACGCCAGCGCCGATTAACTGCCGTCATGTACGGTGGACGAGCGGATGACACAGGCTCATCGCAGGTATCCGCTTGGTTATGCCGTCGTGAAGCAAACGATGGTCTCCATCTTCTTCTTCTTCTTCTTCCTTTGTACTCTTCTTCTTGCTTCAAAGAATCCCTCAGCCCCCGCGTCCATGCTCGATTACAGTATGGCATCGGGGGAAGGCACAACACAAATTCACTGTAACCACTATGGGATTACAAGAATGCTAACATGACTCTTGCCCTTAGGGTGGCTATGGGGGTCATCATCACATGACCCATAATCAATGCCTGTAAAAGCCCCTTTGGACTGTACTGTGATTTAAGGGGCTATACAAGTAAAATTGACTTGACTTTGACATGACTAATAATGAATTGTCTTTCATTCATTTTCATTCGTTCATCCATGATTCTCCCCACTGCCAGAGGACTGGTACGGACGACGAGACAGGTCAGGTCCTGCGGGGGATGGACTCCCTGCCTCCTGTTCTACGGCGCTACGTCCACGCCGACAAAACTGCTGGTTCCAGCAGGAGATCAATGAGTGGGAGGAGCAGTTCTGCCAGGCAGGCCCCAGCAGGCCCAGCAGGTCCAGGCCTCGCAGGCCGGAGAGCCCGCCACCGATCCAGCTGCGACTTACCCCAGGACGAGGAGCCATCCCTGGACTCCGCCAGCCCCAGTGGACCCCCTGCTGGCTCCGGGCCAGAGGCTGCTCGACAAACGCCCGTGAGAGCAGGGAGCCGGAGGAGCCCGGAGGAGCTGGCGGGTTCAGAACCTCGGCTGGAGACACGGGCCGAGCGATAGAAGGAGAAGGAGGGAGGGAGGAGGGGACGGAGGAGGAGAAGGAGGAGGCTGCAAGACAGGAGCCAGTAGAAGGTTGGTGGTGGGATGGTGGTGGGACGGTGGTGGGGAGAAAAGAGGAGGGGCTTGTTCACAAACTCTTAGCACTTACTTGCGTGTTTATACATCTTGGCACTAAATAATCGTACTTGCTGTCTCTCTTTTGACAAATTAACTTCTTGTATTGTTGCTTTGGATAAAAGCGTCTGCCAAATGCCCTAAATGTAAATGTAAATAGCCCTTTATCACAATGACAATCTCAAAGGGAAATGTAACTCGTCCATGATGACAGAAAGACCTCCACAGCAGAGCCAAAACCAACAAGTGAGCTCATCCACGGCGCCTGTCTCATCGCTGTGTCTCTCTCCTACTCTCCTATCCACACATTCATTCAGATCGATCTTCCAGCCCGGCGACTGTAACCTCTCAGCCGGCGGTGGCGGTGGCGGACGCTGGCCCTGAGCCAGCGGCCCCCAGCAGATCCGCGGCCCTCAGCCCCGACCAAGAGTCAGCAGCCAGTGACCCCAAAGAGAAGTTGAACCGGTGAGAGATCAGGTGGTTGTGGGGGGGGGGGGTGACCCCTCGCTCGGGCCAACAGCGCGGGATCGTGATTGGCAGAGACACTGGGCCATATAAACACGAGCAAACTTGGGTCAGGGGCCTTCCTGTTTCAGTGTCTTAGAATTAACCGGAGGGCTGTTATCGGAGGGCCACTATGGGGGAAGATGTTAAGCCTATATGCGGGCGTGGAGAGGGGGGTATTAATAGACTTTCCACTAATTGTGATCATCATTTTATTGGAATACTATCAACCACATCGATGACAGTTGTGGATATATTTAATAATAATAATATATATTATATATATTATAATATAGTATATGACAATATTTGCGACAACTGTATGCAGTTCATTCCCTCCAACTGAAGCTTATAATGGTTATATTATATATTTTAAAGTTGAATTTTGTATCGCTATATTACATTTCTAATTTGTTTAAAGTAGCCTCCATTTATACCGATCATTTTGCCGACAGTGGTCGCCATTTTGAATTCCTCGCCATGTGTTGGGGGAGGATGTTTTCGGGCTAGCGTCTCAGAATAGAACATTCCTCTCCTGTATCTCAGTTATATTTATGAGTTGGGGAGAATCTGTGTGACGCAGAAGTCCCCCCCCCCCCCGCCCAACAGACCACCAAATCATTTAGGGCTTGTAGATGTGAGCTGGAAAATCTTTAAATATAGTACCTACCTTGTTGTGTGTTATGTCGAGAGATAAGATATGTAGCCCATTCGAATGCAATGGCGTTCAAGTGCTGCTGCTGCTTGGATTAAATGTGACGCATCTCTGCTTTACATGACACCCCTTGTTTACTTGGTTATTGGGGACCTCTGACCAGTCTCCATGACTGCTCTGTGTGTGTGGGCCACATGTCTACAGCTACATCACTAGGATAATAAATAGCCTCCACGTGACCTCTAGTGGCCGATGTGCTTACTGCAGCGCATCTGTTTACCTACGCAACAACTTTTGCTTCAAACTCGTTAAAGCCTTTATAATTATTGACAATTAACGATATTAATTTAAGTTCAGTAAAAGTAACACAAAATAAAGTCTTTAAAGCAACTGTAATTTAACATATTTTTTTCATATTAAACCTTAGTACCTCTTAGTTTGCAACCCTTCTTTACAGGCCTTTATTTGTAGAATTTGCCTATTTTATTTATATTATATATTCTATATTTATATAAAAAAATGTGGCACACAAGTAGATGATGGCTAAACCTTTTCTCCTGTGTGTGTGTGTTGGGGGGGGGGGCTTCAGTCCTCTCCAGCCCCCAGCCCTGCCGCAGACCCAGGCAGCCAGAGGGCTCCACCATCACCAGCACCACCACCACCACCAGCTACCGCTACCGCTAGTGCTACGTCAGCGGAGGAGGAGGAAGGCGACGAAAACGACGCAGAGGTGGCCATCTTGAGTGCCGCCGCCGCCACCGAGGGAGGAGCCACGGAGACCAGGATGACCGAGGCCGGAGCAGCCAGGATCCACCGTGGAGGCGGCCAGGATCCACCGTGGAGGCGTGGAGGGGGACACCCGGGTGGAGGCGCAGGAGGAGGAGGAGGAGGAGGAGGGGGAGGAGGGGGAGGAAGGGGCGGAGCGACGGAGGCGGCGGCGGCGCCAGCGGAGGAGCCAGCAAGCGCCCGAGAGCGAGGTGTCCGAGGTGGAGATCCCCAACGTGGGGCGCATCATGGTCCGGGCCGACGCCGACGGCTACAATGAGGAGGTGAGAGGATGAGTTAAAGGTCCCCTATTATGCCACCAGGTGTGAGTGTGATTAGCCATTGCAAGCCGTTTCACAATTGCCATGTGACTACCGTCTAGTGACATCACAAGTGGGAATGTCCACCTAGATGTATGATTACTAGATCAGTCTACCAGCCTACCCAGTGGACTGTACCGACAGGTAAACTGATCTAGTCAGCATACATCTAGGTGAACATTCCCACTTGTGATGTCACTAGACGGTAGTCACATGGCAATTGTGAAATGGCTCATGGTTTATTGACCCCAGACGGGAGATTTCAGTCCATTCATGTCTTCCATTGATAAAATATAATGCTACCGTTTGGTTTGGTGCACATATCAGCTAATGAGACGGACGTCTCTTACTTCAGGCCTGATTTCAGCCTAGTTCCTGCCTGATAAAAATGTTTTTAATAAGTGACGACAGCACGATATGGTTAAAGTTCATATGTTGTCTGGACACTGGTATAGATAACATGCTGTTAGATCTATTTCTCTTAAACTAACCTATTGCAGTTTTGGTTTTTACTGTTGTTTTGCCAGTGTTGATACGTTCTTAAAAGCTAATCTTGTACTTATTGTTGTCGTGAGTTATTCTCAAACTAACCTACTTTCTTAAAAGCTAATCTTGTTGCATTTATTCTCAAACTAATCTATTGCAGGGTTGGTATTGTTGTTGTTGCAGAGTTGATAGGGCTATTGAGAATTGAACTTTAACTTTACCGCCAAGTACTTTCCAAAGTAATAGGGATACTCAAAGTAATAGTGATCTCAACGGCCTCCTATTGCTTTTGTATTTCCCTCCCAGCTATTCATAAAAAACCCCGTTATGATAGAAGCAAGCAAGCAGCCTTCATTATGTCTCCATCCACTGGGCTGTGGATAGGTTTTAGAGTCACGTGTGATTGGTCACAACTTTTAACCAATCAAGCGCGACTATGTCTGTTGTCTGCTGACGTCACAGAGCACGCTGACTCCAGCCATGCAGGGAGTCATCATGGCCATCGCCAAGGCCAGGCAGGCGTTCGACACGGACGGACCGGAGGCTGGCCTCATTAAGGTAGCGTCCTCCTCCTCCTCCTCCTCCCGGGGTCTACAGCGAGCACGGCCTTCCTCAGGGGGAATTCCCCAGGCCTGCTCTTACCTCACCTCAAGTTTTTACTTTTTTAATGATTGCTAAAATGCTAAAAATACAATACACCTAAAAATGAATTTAAGAAAACATTTTCCGTAACGTTAAAATAACATTTCATTGAGATACATACGGGAGCAAGATCCCATCATACTAAGAATTGCTTAGTATGATGGTGTACAATATGTGTTACGATGTAATGGCCAATCCAATGTACCGTGTGTGTATACTATATTGTCTATTTGACATTACACTGACAGTATATTGTAGATGTATATTTGACATCATAGCATCGTAGACGTACACAAGCCGAGTGAGTGAGTGTGTTGAATACAATCAAGCCCTTTAAATGCCCTTTAAAAGAGACATATTATACCTCCGGGTGTGAGCATGATTAGCCATTCCAGGCGGTTTCAAAAGTCGTGTGTCATCTCCGTTTTTTGACATCACAAGTGGGAGTATCCACCCAGAAGTATGCTGGATAGATCAGCCTACCAGCCTACCCAGTGGACTGTAGCAACTGGTGGGCTGATTTGTCCAGCATACATCTGGGTGGACAGCTCAGGAAACATATCACTTGTGATGTCAAGTGGGGCCAATCCAACCGGTTTCTGAGACCACTTGTAATGGCTAATCACGCTCACAGCTGGTGGTATAATAGGAGGTCCTTTCTTTAAATGCTTGCAGGCATTCCACGAGGAGTACTCGCGCCTCTACGAGCTCTCCCAGGAAGAGAGCTCGCTGCAGGACGACGTGCGGCTGCACCACGCGCTCGTCTACTTCTTCCAGAACAAGGCCCCCGGGCGCATCATCGAGAGGGCCCTGCTGGAGCAGTTCACCGACCGCAACCTCAGCTTCGACGACAGGTGCCGCCATCGCGTTAGTTTGCGTTTCCGCTCTGTCCATCCACCTGTCCGAGTTTTCTTTAGAAGAAGAGGAAGCAGCAGTTGGGGCGACCAATGAAATTAGTTCGGGGCAAAAAAAATTATATATCAAAAATAAGCAATAAAAAGGTGGTGTAAATTAAAGAAAAGATGTATTGTCCATTGGGGGGGGGGGGGGGGGGTGGAGTCCGTGGGGTTAAACGTTAATATAACGTGTAGTATAGTGTCCATAGGGGGTGGGAATCGGTGGGGGTCCCGCGGTTTGTTAACGCAGCCATTTGCAAGACTGCATTTCGGAGTGTTTTCTGTGCAAGATGATTTTGGGATGTAATTGTGTGTCTGAGAGTTGACCTTGCCCCTCTCCCCCCAATCCCCCCCCCCCCGCGCACCTGCAGGGCCGTCAGTATCATGAGGGAGGCTCGGTCCAAACTGCGCCTCATCAAGCCAGAGGACATGGACATGGATGAGTACTTGGTATGCACTGATTACCACTAGACTTTGAACACAAATTGCAAAGCAAAGGTCCTCTAAAGAGTTTAGGAATAGAGTGCAGTGCCTGTTCAAAACGTACCTGGAGAATCTCTCACCCAAACAACTGTACACTTGTGACTACACTTCCTCGGGTCCTCGGCAAGGCACCCACCAAGTGTGAAGTTGATCAGAGGAACTGTTGTCGAGAATATCGAAGGAGAGACATACATGCATACAGAGACTCATTATAGTTAGATTTAGCAATGAGGGATTTTGACTTAATTCAAAATTAAATGATCACAATTCTTAGAGATGTGTCATTCTTTAATGACATTATTGAATGGTAAATGGATTGCATTTATATTTTATCCAAAGCGCTTCACAGTATTGCCTCACATTCACCCGTTCATACGCCAACGGCGGTGTCAACCATGCAAGGTAACAACCAACACATCAGGAGCAGTTAGGGTTAGGTGGTGTCTTGTTTAGGGACACCTCCACACTTATGTAGGCGGAGCTTGGGGATCGAACCAGCAACCTTCCTGTTGCCAGACAGTGTGCGAGACACCAACACCATAAGATTCCAGCCCAGGGCCATTAAAAATCTAATTAAATAATAATTTACGTCATGCAGACCAGACGAGCCGACTATCGACTGCGTGACCAAAATGACCGATACATCACCAGAGAGACGGGCAGAACACACAATCTTAAACACAAAAGAGCTCCACAGGAGAAGCAGAGTTATCATCATCATCTGTGTCATCTGCCACTAAAAGGCTTTGGATGGTGTGGGTGTTGTGAATGTATACTTATGTGTGTCAACTATTCATAGGGGGCTGTAATATGTGATTGTAATCTGATATACTGCATGTTCCACTATTCCTATCATGATTATTATTATTATTATGATTATTGATTGTTCTGTAACCTAGCTGTTGTGATCTGCTGTGCCCGAGCACAGGACTGGAAAGACGATTACAGGCAGTTTCGGACCGTGTTCATCTACCTCCTCACTGGGCTGGAACAGTACCAGCATGGAAAGTAGGTGTTGTCATGACTACCCCCTCATCTCGCTCGCCTCGTCCTCCTCATCATCATCTTCATCACACACACACACACACACACACACACAAACGTGTGCGTGACCTGCACACAATGGTTAGACGCAAACGGCCAGTATGTGTGGTGAAAACTACAAGTTTGTACCACACACGATAGTATTTGACTGTGTAAAGGCTTATGTACATTCACCTTAATCATTAAGAACTACAATTCCCAAGTAGCCTTGGCTTTTATCTGTACTGTAGCCA
>PIJE02001480.1:0-5000 GCA_002895965.2 Coryphaenoides rupestris
GATTGTCTTCTTGTTGTCTCTCCCCCAATTCTTTGTCCTCCATCCATCCTCTCCTTCCTCTCTCCTTCTCTCTCCTCTCTCTCCTTCTCTCTCTCTCTCTTCTCTCCTCTCTCTCTCTCTCTCTCTCTCTCTTCTCTCTCTCTCTCTTCTCTCTCTCCCTCTTCTCTCTCTCTCTCTCTCTCTCTCTCTCTCTCTCTCTTCTCTCTCTCTCTCTCTCTCTCTCTTCTCTCTCTCTCTCTCTCTCTCTCTCTCTCTCTCTCTCCAGCTGCGTCCGTCCACTGAACCTTCCCCTGCTCCGTCCTGCCAGGCGCTTTGAGAGCGGCCATTTTTAATTCAGTCATATTGATTGATAGCTTTAATTTAAACCCCAGACCCTATAGAATGTGTGTGTGTGCTTGCGTGCGTGCGTGTGTGCTTACAGATGATGCATTCTTCCCTGCATCTGTATGTTTACGTGAGTTTTATTAGGTTATTATGAAGAGCAATGTATATATGTAATGTGTGTATGTAAAACTGAGTCACTGTAAATGTGTTTACACTAAAGCATGCCTCTGTCTGTGTGTATTTCTTCGTGTATGTGTGTGTGTGTGTGTGTGTGTGTGTGTGTGCGTGTGTGTATATATACATTATACAGTTCAACAGTGACTTAGTGGCTTTCCTCTGGCGGCTCCCGAGCCCTCGCCATGGAAACACACAAAGATCACCGGTCAGCCAGCCAAGGTGCGATGCTAAAAAACACAACTTACAGTTGTGGTCAAAAGTTTACATGAAAATGTGACCAAATCTGCTGGGTCAAAAATATCCATACAGCAATGCTAATATTTGGTTACATGTCCCTTGGCCATTTTCACCTCAATTAGGTGCTTTTGGTAGCCATCCACAAGCTTCTGGTTGAATCTTTGACCACTCCTCTTGACAGAATCGGTGCAGTTCAGCTAAATTTGTTGGCTTTCTGACATGGACTTGTTTCTTCAGCACTGTCCACATGTTCTCAATGGGGTTTAAGTCAGGACTTTGGGAAGGCCATTCTAAAACCTTAATTCTAGCCTGATTTAGCCATTCCTTTACCACTTTTGATGTGTGTTTGGGGTCATTGTCCTGTTGGAACACCCAACTGCGCCCAAGACCCAACCTTCTGGCTGATGATTTTAGGTTCTCCTGAAGAATTTGGAGGTAATCCTCCTTCTTCATTATTCCATTTACTTTCTGTAAAGCACCAGTTCCATTGGCAGCAAAACAGGCCCAGAGCATAATACTACCACCACCATGCTTGACGGTAGGCATGGTGTTCTTGGGGTTAAAGGCCTCACCTTCTCTCCTCCAAACATATTTCTGGTCATTGTGGCCAAAGAGCTCCATTTTTGTTTCATCTGACCACAGAACTTTCCTCCAGAAGGAGCAAGGGCTTCCTTCTTGCACGGCAGCCTCTCAGCCCATGGAGATGTAAAACACACTTGACTGTGGACACTGACACCTGTGTTCCAGCAGCTTCTAATTCATTGCAGACCTGCTTTTTGGTGGTTCTCGGTTGACTCTTGACCATCCTGACCAATTTTCTCTCAGCAGCAGGTGATAGCTTGCGTTTTCTTCCTGATCGTGGCAGTGACACAACTGTTCCATGCACTTTATACTTACGAACAATTGTTTGCACAGTTGATCTCGGGACCTGTAGCTGCTTTGAAATTGCTCCAAGTGACTTTCCTGACTTGTTCAAGTCAATGATCCGCTTTTTCAGATCCGTGCTGAGCTCCTTTGACTTTCCCATTGTAGTGTTTGTGTCTGAGTCTAATGATTGTATTAAATGAGTCATATTTAAATGGACTCAGAGAAGTCACCAGCTGTAGTCAATCATAATCACAAGAAGTTAAGAGGCCACAAAGATAATTTGATTGACACAACTTTCTACATCACCTAAATTGATCATTCATGTTGCTGTATGTATATTTTTGACCCAGCAGATTTGGTCACATTTTCAGTAGACCATAACAAATTCATAAAAGAACCAAACTTCATGAATGTTTTTTGTGACAAAGAAGTATGTGCTCCAATCACTCTATCACAGAAAAATAAGAGTTGTAGAAATTATTGGAAACTCAACTGTACAACTGTAAGTCGCAACGTGTCGTTGACACAAAGGTCTAAAAGCCGATCAATTAGTCTCCAACTCCTTTGCCGCGTAACAGCATTATGTGTGTTCAGTTGCATTGGGGTGGGGTGGGTTGGTGGGAGGGGCGGGAGACGGGACCCGCATGCACCACGCCACGGTGCATGCTAACCGTGGAGCGCCGCTAGCTAGCGAGATTGAGCTGGTGAGTGCGCTGGTGTGTTTGTATTTGTGCATGCGTGCGTGCAAGTGTAACATTATGATGTGTGTGTGTGTGTGTGTGTGTGTGTGTTTGTGTGTGTGTGTGTGTGTGTGTGTGTGATGTGTGTGTGTTATTATGTGTTATGTGTGTGTACTTAACTGCAGGTATGTGAACTTCTGCTGAGTGGGCTTCAGTAGGACATATGGGATCATGCTCCCATGTACCACACACACACACACACACACACACACACACACACACACACACACACAGCATTAATGTAGACTATAACAACAATAAAATAACCAAGTCCTCCGCCGTCAGCCCCCCCACCGTGGTGGGGTCCTGATGGTAGCCCCTGGACTGCCCCACAAACCGCAAACTCGCCAGGTCTAGACCGTACAGCTGCCTGAGCCCATGCCTGTTTAGATTCTGATGGTAGAACGCAGGGTTTCCAAGGATGTGCCTGTCGGGAATTGGAGTGTGGTTATAATGTAGTAACAAAAGAATGGTATTTTCAGAAAGTAGTGTTCAACATGAAAATGTTTTGCCACTGGCCCAATCAGTGGGTCTGAAACATACTGGCCCTCTCACTTAATTCAGTAAAATAGTTATTAAGTTATTCTTCTCACAAGTGAATCATGAAAGTGCTGTTTCTTCTCTCACAATACTGTGGCATTCTGTGCTTGTGCCAAATATAAATAACATTTTTGAATTTTGATTTTATTTGATGCAAATATTAATATATGTTATATATAAATATCTCATATATATTGCATACATACATTTTTTGCACTGCCCTGAGTGGGATAGTGAGTTGAAAGATAAATGTCCTAAGTAACTTTTTACTCGTCCATCGGGCAAACCCCTTATTGTTGAACCCTGAGAGCGATGTCTTCCAACATTTATACTTTGTGTCCTGTTACCTGGGGTCCCGGCGGTACGACCTGGTCTGTCCGGTGAACTGACTGGTGGGGTCTTTATAGCCTTCGAACAGCGACTGTTTCCCATTGGTGGGGCTTGCTCCTGCCGCCGCGCCCTGATTGGCTTCATGAGCAGCGCCGTCGGAACCCTCGAATTTGCCGCCTTCTTCTCCGAACTCGTAGCTCTCCATCCCTTCGTCGGCTGCGGGGAAGTCGAATGACGATGACGATGATGATGATGATGCTTGCTGCTGGCCAGAAAACTCCTTGATAGAGCACATAGAGACACAGGCTGTAAGATCATCTTCAAACATGACCATTAACATAGTGTACATGCGATGCCGATTGGCGAGTTGTAAAGTAAACACACCTGCATCTTCATCATGGCAGCCGCGATGCCTTGCTCGGCGGTAGCCTGGAGGTTTTGCGCCGCGGCTTCAACGCCAGCCACACCTGAGACACAAATGTGTTCCCATTCCTCAAACACTTGTCAAATAATAAATGTAGGCTAGTTCAGATTGTTGCATTGTCGGGTTTTAAAAGTGATTTATTATTCATTTTTTTGTGTGAAATTGATCCATTTGGCCAAAAGCAAGCCCCAAAAATAGAGAGCATATTTTAACAATAGCTGCCCTGAACTGATTGAGCTATCTCTAGATAGGGAGACACAAATGAACTGATTAAGGGCCGCTAGCCGAGCGTGGAGCTATCTCAAGATGGAGAGTGAGAAAAATAAACAACAGGCCTGGGATTGGGTGGAGTCAGCTGCGAAAAAATAAATCAACAACAGCACTTTACGAGACTTTTCTGCGCTCCTTTAAGGGTAGGGAGGGATTTCTGCGGCGACACGATTGGTTGCAAAAAAATACAAAGCGCCACTAACCCTTCACCCGGAGTTGAGCACACAGTCTGCCGTCAGACTTTAATCTAACTAATATGTTTTCCAAACGAATAGCTATCTAAAGACCCAGTTCATACTTCCTATTCGTAGGTGAACAAAAATGAATGAATGGCGCATTCTGTTTCGCTTATTACACACACATGAAGTGAGGGAGAGAGAGAGAGAGAGAGAGAGAGAGAGAGGGGAACAGAGAGAGAGAGAGAGAGAGAGAGAGAGAGAGAGAGAGAGGCTGGAGGAGAGAGAGAGAGATTGAGAGGAGGAGAGAGAGAGAGAGAGAGAGAGAGAGAGAGAGAGAGAGAGAGAGAGAGTAAAATGGAGTAAAATGATTGTTAGCTGTCTGTTTTTTGCAGTCGTGTCATCAAAGCATAATATTAATAAAACATAAAAATAGCAAGAACCTTCGTTTGTCGTTTTGCTTGTTTCCATTCGTGAAAGTGTGTTGTTAGTCGCTCACTAGACGCTTGGTATACAGCGGGTAGTTTGGAGTATATTAACAGTGATCGGCAGGCCACGTGTGGAAAGTCGGCTTAATACGCACAGAACTATCGCCTAGGGTGTCGGAGGTTTCCAAATATAGGTTTGACGTATTAGGGCATTGGAGAAGTGGTGTGTTCTGGTTGGAGATGCTCGTGTTACACGTCAACATGTTTGAGTCATCACGCCGTTTAAAGTGGTCACCGGTTCCGTCGGCCGTCTTAGCAGGCCCTCTCACACACACACACACACACACACACAAGGCACTGGGCACGCGGTCAAACACAATTTGGTAAAATTGTGTTTTAAGTGGTATCGTGAATGAACATGAGACACTAAACACTCCGTTTAAATCAGCACGGAAGCCTTCTCCGCTCGATCGTTCACCGTCGTGAC
>PIJE02001480.1:12500-22500 GCA_002895965.2 Coryphaenoides rupestris
CCAAGTTTGAACTGGGGAGGCCAAAGCAGGTTTAAACTATTCCCTTAGAGTGAAATGATTATACCACCAGGGGCGAGCGTGATTAGCCATTCCAAGCCATTTCAAAAATTGTCATGTGACTAAAATTGTCATTGTGACGTAGTGACAATGGGAGTGTCCGACTAGATCAGTCTACCAAGCCATACCCAAGTGGGACTGTACCAACTGGTAGGCAATCTATCTATCTATCTATCCATCCATCCATCCATCATACATCTGGGTGGACGATCCCACTTGTGATGTCACTACGTCACAATGACAATTTTGAAACAACTTTGTAATGGCTAATGACACGCACACCTGGTGGCACAACGGGGGCCCTTTCAGTGTACCTGTGGGGGAACCGTTGTGCTGTCGCAGGTATCTTGTCTACATCAGTGGTTAGCAAAACTATGCTGTACAATTGTACTCCCTCAAAAAACATTTCTTAGGTTTTGCGCACTTTGTCACTTCTCGGGTACATGACCAGAAGTTGGAAAGTTTTGTCTTTGGATAGCTTTACCGACGCGTTCAGTTAGAGGGCGGTGGGAACTCCATCTTTTTTTTGCAGACTCCCTTTCTCCTTGTATGCAGAAAAATGTCCAAGTATTCCCTGCAATCCTTCAAAGTGTAACCCTAGGGGGTGGAGCCTGTGTCTATATCATATCGGCACTTCAATCAGTTCAATCAGTGGTGTGTGTGTGCGACACAAAACGACTCCGCGGCGTCCACAAGGACAGTACAAAGCCCAGTCGGAGCACTTGAGCGAACTGACTTCTCTCCGAGGGACTTCCATCGACATTCTACTTCTAATACGTTCCCATGAATATGTATTGAGAAACTGCTGATGACGAAACCCAAAAAAAAAAAAAAAAAAGACACTTTCTCTTTGATGTGCCGTTCTTCTTCTGTTTTCCCTTGTGCATTCTGGGCCAAGGGCGTGGAACACTGGCGCCCTCTATAGGCACACGGCGTCATGACATGCCAGAGGAAGAGGGAGAGAGGAGAGAGGCAATAGGTGAGGAGAGGAGAGGAGAGGTTAGAAGTGATGAAGAAAGGAGAGACGGAGATTGTCGTTTTGGAGAAACAGGAGAACAGAAGAGAAGAGGAGATGGGGAGGAGAGGAGAGAAACAGAGAGAGAGAGAGGGAGAGAGAGAGGGAGAGAGGGGGAGAGTAGGGGGGAGAGAGGGAGAGAGCAGACATGTTGAGGCGTTCCAGAGGCTATTCTGCCAAAGTGAGAGCTTTCCGCTCGGGCTCCGAACCACGAGAGAAATCAATTAAAAACTTGAGTAGCTTGTTAAGAAATGCTTTGCGCCGGCGTTTTTTGAAGACTGCGTTTGAACCAATTACCTGTGAGGCTCCAAAATGTCTTCCAAATATCTTGGCTTTTGCATAAGAAGACCCTGCCCTTCTTATGACTGCACTTAGGACGTAGGACTGGACTGAGGGAAGCAGTAGCTCAGGAGGTGAGAGTGGTTGTCTGGCTAACAGAAGGTCGCTGGTTCGATCCCCGGGCTCCGGCGAGCTAAGTGTCGAGGTGTCCCTGAGCAAGACGCCACCTAACCCTAACTGCTCCTGACGTGTTGGTTGTTACCTTGCATGGTTGACACCGCCGTCGGTGTATGAATGGGTGAATGACAGGCAATACTGTAAAGCGCTTTGGATAAAAGTGCTATATAAATGCAATCCATTTACTTCTGATAAGTACAATAAACCTTACAAATACCATTGTTTCCAGAAGCCATTATCAAATTAAAAGTATTTTAAGAACAATCTCCCCAGAGGTTGGCTACAACGCTCATCACACACCCCCCTCTGGTACCTGCCAAGTACAACATGTGGAACGTGTGCACACAGGTAGCAGCTGATTCAACCGCAATTCAGTTTATTACTTGTGCTACGAGAATAATCATTAAAAACCACAAGTGACACACACACACACACACACACACACACAGGTATGCACGGTACAGTGGCGAACCCGATCCGTCCCTGACCACGTCCCCAGATGCATTTTATACACTTCCACCTTCATAGAAACCTGCTCAACTCAACTCCTCTCCACTCCACACGGACACGGTGAGGGATAAGTATGTTTAGCTATCGCGTGCGCTGGCTATCCGTCAATAGGAAGAGGAACAGAAGAGATGTTTAGAGTGAGATCAGAGTGAGGCTCTTCAACATCTGGACAGAGACCAGCCTACCTGCTGGAAGCCCCGCTGGCTGTGGTGGGGGTGCAAAGTGGAAAATTGCAGCCGTTCACAAGTGGTCACTGGAGAGGCGGGCTTAGCCAGGTGTGGCTGTAATCCTATCAGGATATATATGGATAAAACAGGATATAGCGGGAATCATCGGAATATAACAGGATATATTGGGACGCATCAGAATACATCAGGATATATGGGGATGTGTCAGAAAATAACTGGTTATATTGGGATATATCCAAGTATAACAGGCTATATCGGGATATAACAGGATATATAGGGATATGACAGAACATCACAGAATATATACCAGCTCTGAGAGAAAGGGGGAGTGGGGGGAGAGAGGAGAGATGGGGTGGGAGAGAGAGAGAGAGATTGGTGAGAGAGAAAGAGAGAGAGAGGAAAGCAGTCAGCTGGAACTCGTCTGTGAGGGCTGAAGGGAGAGAGGGATGGACGGGGGGGGGGGGGGGGGGGGGTACTGGAGGCTGGACAGAGGAGGAGGGAGGGAGGGAGGGAGCGGAGGAAATGGATTCCTGCTTCATTAGGAGTCGCTGATGTTTTTCAGACTGTGACTCATCACACAGCAGACACACACACAGACACACACACACACACACACACACACACACACACACACACACACACACACACACACACACACACACACACACACACACACACACACACTCTCTCCGGGAACCTCTCCCTTCTCCTTTCAGACGAACAAGGTGTTTACGCGTTTTTCAAGACACGGCCCTATGACGGACTTCCAAGCGGTAACTACGCCACACAATTTCTCGTCGGATAGTTACCGAAAAAGCAAGGTCGTCTCCTCGCTCATTTGGAAGTATTTATGTCGTTTCCCCAAATAATGGACGACTCCCAACTTTGTTATTAGTCCAAATGACCTGACCTCAAATGCTGTTGCGCTGGAAGAAGAAAAAATAGAAAAGGATTTACGAGTTGTGTTATCAAGCTGAAATGTGTTTTTCCTGCGTTCTGGCGACAAAGCTTCCCTCTTCCTGCAGTTTAGCAGCTGTTTGTACGTTCAAATCAATGGCTGACACGCAATTAAAAAACACAGTCTGAGACGCCTCACAGTAACCAGGCACCCAATACCTTATTGACCGGAGTGGTGCGTTGGCTTCCTATTGGCCAGTTGGATCGCCCTGAAAACTCAGTAAAAGGACGACGCATTGAAATGTCCAAAGTGCTGCAACTACCAATTACTATTTAGTTTGGCCCTCGTTCTTGAAGGACCAGAGCCTTTGTGATTTTGCGTATCTCCACCATTTAGCAAGGAATCCTCTCTGATGTAACACAACAAATGTTTGCACATTATGGCCACACACGCCTTTACAACAAACGATGTGACCGTACTTTATATTGATCCGAATATTACGAGTAAAGTTCACAAGATGCCGTTATACAAGATGTTGAATAACTGTGGTGTGTGTGTGTGTGTGTGTGTGTGTGTGTGTGTGTGTGTGTGTGTGTGTGTGTCCCTAACTGACCCTGAGATCTTCATCTTCAACCTGTAAGGAAAGGAAGTTTGAAAGAGAGAGAAATATAGAATGATGAAGAGAGATAAAGACAGAGGGACAGAGAGAGAGACAGAGACAGAGAGAGAGACAGAAGGCAGAGAGACAGAGAGAGAGACAGAGAGACAGAGAGACAGAGAGAGACAGAGGGACAGAGAGAGACAGAGACAGAGAGACAGAGGGAGAGACAGAGAGACAGAGGGACAGAGAGAGAGACAGAGACAGAGAGAGAGACAGAGAGACAGAGAGAGAGACAGAGAGACAGAGAGAGGCACCTGGGAGACATTTGGCCTCAATGACAAACATCTGCTTCTTACTGTTCCCCAAACAGATACACAAACACATGCGTCCGTATGAACGCACACATTGGCACGAGCACACAGACACACAGCATCAATATTATCATTATTATTTTTAAAATCAAAAAATACACAGTAAAGCCCGACCATCAAACATTCAGATAGAGGAGGATTGATGGATCGAGGGACGGATGCAGACAGACAGACAGACAGACACGCCGAGCGGGGTGAGACGGGTCAGAGGGAGACCAGGGGCTCGTTGACGGAGCTGCTCTTGGCAGCGGGGCTATGAGGTCATCATCAGTTCGTTTTTTTTTTTTGCAGACAGGAAGCATTTTTATAAGTCCACCAGTGGCCGGCTGGACAGACTGTTGTTGGAAGTACGTGAGTCCGGTGGCCATTGAGCGACCAAACTTTTACCGCCCCAACGTCTTCAGCTAACTATTATGATGAATCTCATTCAGAAATAACTATATATACATCTATATTTTAGTTACATATATTTAACATGCATATATTGAACTCACAGCGGTGCCTGCATTTATTATTATTAATAATATCAATATTATCATTCATCCGGAATGATAATAGGGTGTTGTCGGCCGTCAATCACCTGACGTGGCCAGTGCCATTGCGGGGTCGTGAGGTCAACAGGTAGACATGAAACGCCGACAAATGAGGCCAAGGCCCATCAGAGAGAGAGAGAGAGAGAGAGAGAGAGAGAGAGAGAGAGAGAGAGAGAGAGAGAGAGAGAGAGAGAGAGAGAGAGAGAGAGAGAGAGGGAGCATAGCGTGTGGGTCGTCTGCCTGGGGAACTCTATGAGACAGGACGTGCTCTCGCTGATGGAATCTGGAGTTCTGGAATGCCGGTGAGAGGAGTTTGGCAGGCTTCTGATTCCCGACTTGTGTTGCTTTTCCGAAAGGCGCCTCTCACTCGCCATCACAGGAATTCCACCGCGCATAGACGTGGAGACCTGCAGACCTTTTTAAAACCGTGGGAAGGATTAACTTATTTGCGTGCCCTTTAATGAATATATACACACCACGCCTGCGTCTGCTTTCTGTTTAGATCTCTCTCTCTCTCTCTCCCCCCCATGTCTCTCCATCACCCCTTGATTATACAGGTGCATTCCTCCAACATGCAACCTAGAAAGTTGGCGGGGGGAAAAAATTGCCACTCATCAGACAATTGCATCAAAAATGAAAGCAAAGCATGGATCTGCGGCGTCACACCAGCTCTTATGTTACACACGCAGCACTTCACTGATGACCACCATCATACCCAGTGCACCTGTATGTGTCTGTACGCTTCTGGGATTACAAACTACAAAAAAAACGCAGGTCAAAGGTCAAGGCACAGGCTTAAGATCTCACTCGATCTCGAACGACCCAAAAAACGCTAACTCTCCATATGTTGTGCGTACGTGTGTGTGTGTGTGTGTGTGTGTGTGTGTGGATGCACGTTTTTCCGGCCCTTGTATCAACACATGTCCATATATGTTCTAATGGGCGTTTTTATTAATTCCCGGGTATCATCAAACCCCCCCATCTCCTCCGCGATTTTCCAGATGCTCCCCAAGCAAGCTCAAGCGCTGCTTTTACTACCACCGCGGATTTTGCCAACGAAAACAAAGTAGACAACAAGGAACGGACCTCGCTGCCGAATCAGAAGCACCGTAGCGTCCTTGTTTACCTAAAGCCCTCCTGCGCTGCGGTGCGGAGGGACTACACCTCGGTGTCCTAGCTTAAAACGAGAGAGCGAGAACATTAGCTACTCGCACCGCGGTAGCCACCACGGTAAATTAAAACCAACTCTACCGATTCCAACAGCGAGCGGAGAGCTGAAGTTTGTTGTCGTTCCGTCGTACGGCCAAACGCCTGCCGTTACCGTTCTTACTTGAGCGAACGAACGCGCTCGGAAAGCGGGCAGAGAGTTCAGCGCATTGTCGTCAGGAAGCCGGAATTTTGCAGCGACGGTTCGGATTTGTTGCGCTCCGTCGTCGCGGTGAGCGCTCCGCCCGACGATTCACAACATCACGGCTCGTGACGGTTCACACGTCCCGTCTGTCCGTCCAAGACGTCCGTGGAATGCGATGTTGTTTCTGCGAAATTATCATAGTCCCCGTTATACCTGTTTTTTTTTTGTATTCTAATTTGCGTAGCTGCGAAACGTCAAACTCCAATTCTCACACTCTGGGCGACCCGGAGGGGCCGGAGAATGTCCGATGTTTGGCTCCTCTGTCGAGAGGGATCGGCTGTGCGCGTTTGAAGCGAAACACAATCAGAATAATCACCTCCAGGCGGCTCGCCGTGACGCGCAGAAGGGAATCAATTTAAATGATGAATGGTCGTTCTGAAAAATAATAACTTAACACGTCCCACGGCCTTTTAGGGTCGAAAAATGCGAACCCGCGACGCGAGAAAGCCCTGCATCCCGCCGTCCGCTGCCCCAGCCCCAGAGCAACGGACGAGGACCATTACTAATAATTAATCACGCTGGATCCACAATGATTTAATAGAGGACAAATACCACCGGAATGACTCATCTGTCCTTCCTTCCATCCGTCAATTTATTTGTCCGTCATCCATGTATCTATCCATCCGCCCATCAGCCATTTTGTCTATCCTTCCAATTGTCCATCTTTCTATTCCTCCCCTCCGTCCATCCCTCCCTCCTCCCTCCCTCCCTCCTCCCTCCCTCCTCCCTCCAGTGCAGCTGTGTGCTGGTGACCTTTCCCTGCTAACGAGCAGCCGTGTTTCAATTACTGTGGACCCTATTAATTCCCAGAGTCGTTAGAATCGAGAGAGAGAGAGAAAGAGAGAAAGAGAGAGAGAGAGCGTCGCCCGGCAACCCTTCTTACAATAACACAGGGGCAGGGGCGTGCGTCGCGGGTGTCAGTGAACAGGAATGCCGTTGGTCGTCAACGGCAACATCGAGACGTCCCCCCCCACACGCCGGCACTTTGAATGAAAAGGCCCGATCCCAACAAAAGTTTGCACTCCGCGTGTTCAAACAGCAACGAGGCATCTGATTGGTCGGAGATTAAGGCAAAGGGAAAGTCAGAAGCGAGAGGAGAGGAGAGGAGGAGAAAGCGAGCAGAGGAGATATTGACATCTGTTTCCGTGGCAACGCCGGCGCATCAAGGCACTCTCTGAGAGGTCCCGCCCGCCGGACCCTCCTTCCCGGTTCCGAGCGCGGTCCGGCCCGGTTCTTAAACCCAAACAGGCTGTCACGGCGGGGATGATTAATGAAGCTGGAGCAAGCTGATCCCGCGCTCTTGTTAGCCCAGCAGGAAAAGACTAAGTGCTAAGAGACCAGCTGTCGTTGACAAGTAGCGGTTTGGACCGGACCACCTGAGGAATCTGCGGTTCTGTAAACTAATAATTCACTTCTGTGGCAGGGCGTCCACTTTCAGGGTCTCTCTGTCTGTCGGCCTACCCCCCCCCCCCCCCCCCCCCCCCCCCCCCCCCTCCCCTCCCACCCCCCGTCTCGATAAGGGACGACAGCACCGAGAGTTTCTGTCTGTGGACAGCACACACACCTAATTAATATAGCAGACGTTTAATGTGAAGACAGCTCAGAGAGTTATGGTTGTTACACACATACGCACGCACACACACACACACACACACACAGAAACACACACACACACACACACACACACGTCACAAAGGCAGACAGAAATCAAACGCGTCAACAGATGAGGAGGCGAGAGACTGCAGGTCCATTCAGGCCGCTTCAAATGAGCGACATGACCTTTAGCCCCCAGCTCACGAGCCACAGAGCAACCGCACAAACATGAGGATGATGTCCTCACGGGGCAACCCGTCGGCCTCTGGCGTGATAGAGCCGGTTGAGATGCGGCTCTATCATTTCTGAGCAGGTAGGGGGTTAGGGTGTCTTGCTCAAGGGTACCTACAGGCCCATACTCCCCACCCGACCACGACACTACACGACCTGATCAACAACTAGAGATTGAAAGGCCGTGTTCCTGCGGAGAGGGGAAGAGTCAGGGGGCTACAGAGAGTCACCCCGACCTCCTCAGAGGACACCCCTACGTTTGTCTCCTAACGGAACGGAACGGAACTGACTCCCTTTGTCTCCCATTTCTCCCCCTTTCTCACCCGTCCTACTCCTGCTTCCTCTCTTCCATCTGTGTGTGTGTGTGTCTCGTCCCTCTCTCCCTCGCTCCTAATCTATAAGCCTCACTCTCCCGCTAGTCCTCTCGTCTTTCTGATACAACCGGAATGCAAGAGAGAGTGTTCATGATTCCAGCGAAAATGAAGTCACCGATGTACGTACGCGCGCACACATCCACACACACACACACACACACACACACACACACACACACACACACACAAAACGGCCATACCCCGAGATACAGGGAAACGGGGTGTGACCTTGTTGGGCAGATGGATTTACGCAAGCCATTAACATGTCTTCCAGTTCCACAGATAGTAGGAGGTATTTGCCACTGGAGACGTGAGGAGATTCAGAAGCTCAGACGGGAGGAGAGACTCCTGCATGTTATCCGGGGAGAGAGAGAGAGATTGTGAGAGAGAGAGAGACAGAGAGAGAGAGATTGAACAAGAGAGAGAGATTGAGAGCGGAAACCTGCCTGCGGAGAAGGCTGTCCTCTATTACCCCTGGTATCGACAGTGAGTTATGAGGCAGAACATACCATGTATACTACCTGATGTGTACTACCTCCCATGTACCCACGCACCATTAAGATCAGACATGACGGAGAGCACCTATTTCTATTTTCTACTTCTGGACTCCGTTCTGAGAGGCGGCAGTGGCTGATTGGCAGCACCTGTGAGACAGCCTATAAAGCCTGGACATGTTTTGGTCTCTGGCTCTCTCCCTCCAGGCTCTCTCTCTCTCCCTCCAGGCTCTCTCTCTCTCTCTTCCAGGTTCTCTCACTCTCTGGGCACTGTTTCTCAAGGCTCTCACTCCAGGCTCTCTCCCTCCCTCCCTCCCTCCCTCCAGGCTCTCTCTCCCACCAGGCTCTGTCTCTCTCCAGGCTCTCTCTCCCACCAGGCTCTGTCTCTCTCCAGGCTCTCTCGCTGTCAATGCTCTCTCTCCCCAGCCTCTCTTTCTCTATCCAGGCTCTCTCTCATGTTTTGGTATCTGGCTCTCTCTCTCTCCAGGCTCTCTCACTCTCTAGGCACTGATTCTTGAGGCTCGCTCTCTCCAGGCTCTCCCTCTCCCTCCAGGCTCTCTCACTCTCTAGGCACTGTTTCTCAAGGCTCTCACTCCAGGCTCTCTCTTCCTCCAGGATATCTCCCTCCAGGCTCTCTCGCTCTCTAGGCTCTCTCGCTCTCTAGGCTCTCTCGCTGTCAATGCTCTCTCTCCCCAACCTCTCTTTCTCTATCCAGGCTCTCTCTCGCCCCAGGCTCTCTTTCCCTCTCCAGGCTCTCTCTCTCTTGGGTTTCTCTCCAGGCTCCCTCTCTTTCCAGGCTCTCTCCCTCTCCAGCCTCTCTCTCTCTCTCCAGGCTCTCACTCCAGGCTCTTCTGCGAAACATCGTGTGACCCTCTCCTTTGTTTAGAGTATCCAAAGCCACAAAGGGCCTGTGGCTGCCTCAGTCTTTGGACATGACACCCAGTATGTGATTAGCTTAACAGCTTCAGCATTGTGGCACTTTTTCAGGACACCGAGGAACTCTTCACACCAATATGGAGGTCTGACCTCGATCACCTCGGATCAGAAGGTACTGCCTTCACCAAATGACCAATTCGATTTTTTCAAAAGTCAAAATTATTATACAACATGGAGCATAAGCTGGCCATTTGGCACAGTGAAATTAGCACAACAAAGCAACGGTGCGTCATCTACACCATTATCATTAAAGTTCATTCATGCATTCCTTCCGTCAGTGAAGTCATTCACTCGCTCAAAGAGAAATACGATTCCCCGCGGCGACATCCGCA
>PIJE02001480.1:27500-52500 GCA_002895965.2 Coryphaenoides rupestris
ATCGCTTTACTCGCTCCCCAGATGGATGAATTACATTAATATAATGCGACTACACCAGGGCCAATTGGACATAAGCCAAAGGTTTATTAAAAGTAGACTTCTGATATTTGTCATTTATTGGTACAACTATAACCTAGAAGGAGTTACAACGGATGGATGCATGGATGGATGGATGGATGGATGGACAACGTAATCCCTTAAAGACAATTCATAACTTCAGCTTCTTGATCAAGATACATTCCAAGTTCTGAGTTCAGTCAAAAAATGTACACTGTTTGCAATGTTTGAACCGCCATGCCTCCGGCGGGTTGCCATGACGACCTCACAAATTGCCCCCCCCCCCCCCCGGTACGCCCGAGTCAGATGTGTCCTTCATCCCCCCCCCCCCCGCCCCGCCCGCTCCGATCAGCCTCCGCGCCCTCCGCAGAGAGCAGGGAGGAGTCTCTCCGTCTCCCTGCGTGTCAGTCATACTTTAACTGCCGGCCATGTAATCTCTCCATACTCCATAGACTCATACACGCCACCTCTTCCCCTCCTCGTTTTAATCTAGCATGCTTCCTCCTCTCCCCCGCCCAAGACACACACACACACACACACACACACACACACACACACACGCACACACACACACACACACACACACGCACACGCACATCCGAACACACACACACATGCACAGACACACACCCCAACACACACGCACAGACACACACACACTACTTACAACTTGGGATTCCATCATTTTCCATCCTCTTTTTTTTTTTTTGCCAGCTGCTGTAGCAAAAGACAAACCAGGGAGGCGCTAGGGTTGTCTGACGCCCAGCCGGACGGTTCTGGGGTTTGATCCCACGTGTCTGCAGCCTAACCTGTAGGCGGGGTCCGCGAGCGTGACATCTGAACCCCCCCCCCCCCCCCCACCCGCTTCTGCTTACGACACATTCATTATTGATGCCGACGTATTTTTGGCTGCACAACATTTGTAACGATGGTATTAAACATACAAACAGGCAAACATCTTTAGATCAAACATATACAGGACAGATGGAACTATCTAACACACACAGACACACACACACACACACACACACACACACACCACACACACACACACACACACAGAGTCTAAACACATACAAGGTCAAATACACACAAACACACTCTGACTCATCGTTACAGCACAACAGTGGCAGGTGGTGCAGAAAGCTGTTGTCCTCAAAGCACACTCTCTCACTCACGCACGCACACACACACATGCGCACACGCACACACACACACACACACACACACACACACACACAGATAACACACACATACGCATGTACACACACATTTTTAACATTCCTCTCTTGCTGGCCACATCAATGGAAGACTTTGGGGAGTGGGACTAATGTGGTGACCAGACGTTTGCACTACAACCCCTCCGGAACTCTGGGTCCTGCTGGGTCCTACTGGGTGCTGCTGGGTCCTACTGGGTCCTGCTCGGTCCTACTGGATCCCGCTGGGTCCTACTGGGTCCTATGCAGTGATCCTAGGGCTAGGCAATAAGTCAATACTATTGCTCATCGTCAAATGGTATTGTATCGCCATGAAATGAAGGTAGAGACTTATTGTCAGTCGGTCCTTAAAATGATCAAATATGAGGTTTGAAATGTCAGAGAGAAGGGAACACAAGTTTTAGTCCGACACCATACTTTGGATTTTCAGATTACGTCAACGTAATGACCGTCAGATATTTAGCAGTGTCATGTATATTACCCATAATTATCGTGAGAATTAATTTTTCCATATCGCCCAGCCTTTAGTGATCCATCCAAACACTCTGTCCCACGTTCACTCCTTTGCCCATCCATCCAGCCCATAATGTGGGGCATCTATTCACCCTCCCACCCATAGCCATCGGTGTGTTGCAGTCCTACTGTATAGCAACCACACAATAGTGAAGGATTGATATGTACAACCAATACTTCATGTGGTAAAACCAACGACACACCCACATACAGTACAGAGAGAGAGAGAGAGAGAGAGAGAGAGAGAGAGAGAGAGAGAGAGAGAGAGCCACACACACACACACACACACTCGCACACACACGCACACACACAGACACACACACTCCATATGCTCTGCTATGTTCTGCGACTTTGTTTTCATAACCCGACCATACCATGCACACACGTACGCGTCCATATGTTCTGTTAATTTGTCTTCATATGCGAAACATACACAACACACACACACACACACACACACACACACACACACATACAAAAGCAACACATTAACGCATGTGGGAATACACACACACGCACACACACACACACACAATGTAAGTAGGCCACCTCCATACGGTCCTGCCCAGTGCTATGCACATGTCACACACATCTCCCCAGATGACTACAGTGTTTACACAAGTTACATAAGAAAACAGGCTAACTGGCCGGCACCCTTCACACACACCTAAACATGTTAGCATGGTCTGCTGCTCACCAAACATTAACGGCGTGTTTATACAGTGGCGCCGGGTTACACTAATTGAAGGTTTTTTGATTATTTGATGTTCATCTTCACAATGTTTCACCGTCAACTGTGAATAAAGGTAAAATAAACAATAACACTATCAGCCTTAAGTGTTAGGATTGAGTGAGGGAGTTCTGTGTTTCCACAGCCCAGGAGCTAGGAACCTTTGGAGGAACCCCAAGGGTGGGTGAGTGAGTTTCCACCGCAGGGACCAGAATCTAGACACTTCTGGTACATTTCTGATATTTATATTCATAATTCTTTCAGCCACTATTTGGAAACATCTACGGCCACAGACCGGAGCTAGGTCTTGCTTTGTGGACTTAACTTCGGCATGGACAAGAAAGCGCGCGACAGATGAGCCGACAACAAACTCCAGGCCCGCTTGAATCTCCTCCGTGCTTAACTGTTGTGTTGTACAGTAACAGTAACACGCAAAAATGAAAGCCAGCCGTCGCGTTCTCATACGTCAGCGGACTAATTTGCCCAATCGTCGCGGGTCTTTGGACCACCGTGGAACCGCAGGCAAGCAGCGGGCCGAAGGAACTTTGTAGTTCCACGAAAAGTTAAAGGTTCCGGGTACTTCAGGAGGAAAGGTGGCTTATGTATGAGGTCGTGGAGAAATACTGCAATCACAAAAAATAAGGAATAGCAAATGAGACTATGGAATATGTAGACTAACAGCACTCGGGGTACAGTGTGTGCGCAAAATTATGTGTGTGAACGTTCGCATCATGGCTGTCATTTCTTCCCTGGGAGCAGCTGTACAATTTCCAGCGCGGCGTAATTCTTTCCTACGTGTATATAACCCCGGCAACGAGCAGAGTAATCCCCGAGCAAAGCGCTGGGGCGTAATTCACTGACCTGAGGGCTTGAAAACACTTCCTGAATGCTGTTGATGGGTCCGACGGGAACACCTGACCCCTCAAACAGCCGCAGCCAATCAGCGGTGTCCATCTCCAGGAGCCTACGATGGATGAGAGCGAGCCAGAAAGAGAGAGAAACAAAAATACTGTAAAAATAACAACAGTCTTTTTCTGATCCGACACACACACACACACACACACACACACACACACACACACACACACACACACACACACACGCACAACAACAGAACTGGTCTTTGCGCTTCTCACTAATGTTGTTTCATCAATTATAATCCAAAAAGTTTAGCAAATTATTTAATTGCTGGTGCATTCGACTGTTATTGCATTGCAGTGCACTGTATACGCATGTCTCCATATTTGAACGCCTGGTGCATGTACACAGAATGGCCACTAGGGGTCTCAGAGTGCAGCGCTGCTCCGCATCGAACGGGCAAACAGCATAGGAGCTGTTCCACGACATCGCCTCTCATTGGTAGTTGACAGAGAGAGAGAGAGAGAGAGAGAGAGAGAGAGAGAGAGAGAGAGAGAGACTATGTGGTTGGGGCCTGTGATGTGGTCCAGATCTCTGAGAGTGTGTGGAGCGGCCTGTGCTAGCCGTGCTGCGCCGCGCACCCTCAGCCCATACCGGGTACCTTCGGCTGAACCCTCGCTGGTACTCCCCCCGCGGACGACACCGCCCGATACACCCGGGGGCCGTGGATGAAAGGCAGGCGGCGGTCGGGGGGTGTGTGTGTGTGGGGGGGGGGAGGTTAACGCGGGTTTGGAGTGTGGAGTACTGTGTAGCCTAGCGCCCGAAGGCTTGCTAGCTGGCGGTTTCTTTCTTTTTAGCTTGTGCCGTTGCTTCCCTTTTCTTTTCTTTTTGCCTCTTCTTGCTCCGCCGTCTTCCTCTGGTCGTTTCTGTCGTGTTTTTCTCTTTTGTCGGTCTTATCGTCCGCTTTTTCGTTCCTTCGTTTCTCTCTTCCCCGGGAGTACTGTGTAGCCTAGCGCTTGCTAGCTGGCGGCTAGCCGCCTCGTCGCTACACACATCAAATGGATCCGCGGTGGGGGCTGGCGGCAAGGAAACGGGGCGAGGGAAGGCGCGCGCATGTGTGTGTGTGTCTGCGTGTGTGTGTGTGTCTGCGTGTATGTGTGTGTGTCTGCATGTGTGTGTGTGTCTGCATGTGTGTGTGTGCGTATGCCTGTGTGTGCGTGCGCATGCTTAAAATAATTAGCATGTAAGGTGAGAGAAGGTGAGCCATGAAGAGTATTGTTAGGGATGGGGATGGGGGGGGGGGAGAGGAAGTTGCTGATCTTTCTTTCTCTCTTTTTCTTTGTCTCGCGGTCTTACTTCTCGTCTTGTGTTCTGCAGGGTTTCAGCACCAAGAATGGACACATTGTTGTCGCCGCCGGAAACGATAAGCAGTTTGTCAAAGTGTGTCAAGTACGTCACACACACACACACACACACACACACACACACACACACACACTCTGTACTTCACCTGCAGGACTAGACTAGACTGTCTGTGTGTGTGTGTGTGTGTGTGTGTGTGTGTGTGTGTGTGTGTGTGTGTGTGTGTGTGTGTGTGTGTGTGTGTGTGTGTGTGTGTGTGTGTGTGTGTGTGTGTGTGTGTGTGTGTTACAGGTACTGGGGCTGACGGACCTAACGGAGGACTCAAACTACAAAACCAACACACTCCGAGTGAAACACAGAAAACCGCTAATACACACTCTATCCCAGAGGTACACACACACACACACACACACACACACACACACACACACACACACACACACACCAGCGTGTGGGCGCACGTGCACACAACGCTCTCTCTTGCACACGTGCACACACAAACACGCAAGACATTTTACTCACATTCTCTCTCTCTGTCTCTCTCTCTCTCTCTCTCTCTCTCTCTCTCTCTCTCTCACACACACACACTTTTTGCTTCAACTTGATGATGGACACAGACAGTAGAACCCATTGTACACAGTATGTCTTCAACCCCGCCGCTGTGTCAACCACCAATGAGAGGCGATGTCGTGGAACAGCTCCTATGCTGTCTAGCTAAGTGACGTGTTGGTTGTTACCTTGTATGGCTGGCACCACCGTCGGTGAATGTGAGGCAACTGTAAAGCGCTTTGGATAAATGCGCTATATAAATGCAATCCATTTACTTTGTATTTGGATACATTCATCATTTATTATTGTATGCATTCATCCCGTTAAGAGGCGGGGGGTCAGGAGTATGGCTTTTCATTTCGCAGACACATTTACAGCACACAGTGCGTCGGCCTCCTGCTGTGCATGCGAGCGCTACATTTCATATCTGGCAACCCCGGGGTGTCACAATGGGCAGTGGGCGGAGTCAACCCCAGAGAATAGTCAATCACACCGCCCCTAAACAAAAACATATGCTCCCACCCCAATGGAAATTTCAAAAAGGCATTTCAATCATTTGAACATAGGAGCTAACAAGCAGAGAATGTTGTCGAATTGAGTGTAATATTAATGTGATATCACGAGAGACACAGACTTGGAATGTTGTCCTGTATCCTGGTGTATATGTGGCAGGTTCTCATATCAGGAGAAGATGAGAAGATAGCATTTCATCACAAATGAATCCAGATGTATGTTCACTTCTTCACCTTTAAAGGTACTATAAGTAACAATCAGTGCATTCTGAGCTCCGTGGGGTTGAGACAATAACAATCAAAAACGTAATCATAATTAAACCTTGTACACATTTAAAAAAGTTATGAAATATATATATTTTTTAATTATCCAAAATCCGACCCGACTCAAATATAGAAGCTGTTCTACACAACAGAGAGAGTCAGGGAAGCTGTTATGTTTTAACTTCAACCACAACCTGCTCTCAAACTGGCAATTTAAAGTGATTTGTGCTGTAAAATCCTACATGTAATCCCTTTTTTACGTACAGCACCTTTAACTGCGGGAGACCGTCGAAATCATTCAAATAAAAGATGCCGTTTCTTTCTTGTTTGACTAATTTCTTAAGTTACGCTACTGCAGTCATTTTTCCCAGTACTCTGACTCAAGTAGTTATTTCCCTGACTCCTCTCACTACCGTGTGAATTCCCGAAATACAAGGAGGTCCTTAGTCATGGCCGAGGAGAGAAGCTCAGGACGAGACACCCAGCGAGCACACAAGACACGAGTGTGTGTGTGTCGTGGAACAGCTCCTATGCTGTTTGCCCGTTCGATGCGGAGCAGCGCTGCACTCTGAGACCCCTAGTGGCCATTCTGTGTACATGCACCAGGCGTTCAAATATGGAGACATGCGTATACAGTGCACTGCAATGCAATAACAGTCGAATGCACCAGCAATTAAATAATTTGCTAAACTTTTTGGATTATAATTGATGAAACAACATTAGTGAGAAGCGCAAAGACCAGTTCTGTTGTTGTGTGTGTGTGTGTGTGTGTGTGTGTGTGTGTGTGTGTGTGTGTGTGTGTGTGTTGTGTGTTGTGTGTTGTGTGTATTTTTGTTTCTCTCTCTTTCTGGCTCGCTCTCATCCATCGTAGGCTCCTGGAGATGGACACCGCTGATTGGCTGCGGCTGTTTGAGGGGTCAGGTGTTCCCGTCGGACCCATCAACAGCATTCAGGAAGTGTTTTCAAGCCCTCAGGTCAGTGAATTACGCCCCAGCGCTTTGCTCGGGGATTACTCTGCTCGTTGCCGGGGTTATATACACGTAGGAAAGAATTACGCCGCGCTGGAAATTGTACAGCTGCTCCCAGGGAAGAAATGACAGCCATGATGCGAACGTTCACACACATAATTTTGTGCACACACTGTACCCCGAGTACATATTCCATAGTCTCATTTGCTATTCTCTTTGTGTGTGTGTGTGTTTGTGTGTGTGTGTGTGTGTGTGTGTGTGTGTGTGTGTGTGTGTGTGTGTGTGTGTGTGTGTGTGTGTGTGTGTGTGTGTGTGTGTGTGTGTGTGTGTGTGTGTGTGTGTGTGTGATCAGACAACCCCTCCCAGACCTAGGTGTTCCAGCTCTCCCCCTCAGACAGCCAAACCTGCACTTTCTAATCCTTGTGTGAACCGTTTTTATGAGAGAGAAAAAAGAAAATTAAAAAAATGTTTTACCCACAATGCCGCACTCTTTCCCCGAGGGCCAAAGATGAAAAGGGGAATCGGGCGGTCGGAGTAGTGATGATGTGTGTGTGTGTGTGTGTGTGTGTGTGTGTGTGTGTGTGTGTGTGTGTGTGTGTGTGTGTGTGTGTGTGTGTGTGTGTGTGTGTGTGTGTGTGTGTGTGTGTGTGTGTGTGTGTGTGTGTGTGTGTGTGTGTGTGTGTGTGTGTGTGTGTGTGTGTGTGTGTGTGTGTCAAACAACCCCTCCCTCCCTCTAAATCTGAGTTCACGTTGTGTCGCGGCCGCTGACGAATCAGCTTCATCTTTTTACCCGCACTGAGGTCCACGCCGGCGACCCTGCGCACCGACGGCATCCGTAAACGTTGCCGTTTCCAACGTGCGCCGCGAGTGGACGTCGGCACGCAGCTGTCAGCACGCGGCTCGTTGCTCGGAGGAAATACTCGGTTTAGACGTCGGGACATTTAACACTTTTAAAAAGCCGGAGCCGGGCTGCGCTTTTCTTTTTTTTTCTTCTCTCGACGTGATTGAATAATAACCGACTGACTCATTTTCTGCTGGTGGAAATCAATTACACTCACTAAGTACTTTTCTGCTTCGCATTGACACAATTACACACTTCCACACCTTCCAGCTATGCAATTTAACCGCCGCTTTTATACCGTCGCCCGCGGGCTGCCAAGTACGCCCGCCCCGCGTACGCCTAGCCTCACGTTTGTGGACGCCGACTGAAAAAAAGAAAAAAAATCTATCGACATTCATCTCGGCTATAAGGTTTAATAAGCTCCCCTTGACATTTATACATTCATACACTTTCCCCTTGCGTGGAGCCGGCCAATAAAACCACAGTATTTTATTGGTGGCCGCGGGGAGCTGCTCCGAACAACCCTTGGCGTTCCACTGGCTGTCACCGGGAGCAGCAGGGGAGGGCTCTGGAGGTCCCTCCATCATAGCAGGCTACAGGTAGAGAGTGAGGGGGGCGAGAGAGAGACAGATATTGATTGAGGTAGAGATGGGTAAAGAGATGGATAGATGGATGGAGAGTGATGAAGAGAGATGGATAGAGAGACATAGGCAGAGATGGTTAGACAGGGGGAGAGGGATGGGTCGAGGTGGATGATCTGAGATGGATAGAGGGACTGAGGGAGAGAGAGATGGATAGAGACCGAGAGATAAAGAGGGAGAGAGATTCATAAAGAGAGGAAGAGAGCGATGGTTAGACAAAACAAAGAAATGGAGAGAGCGAAATGGATAGAGCGTTGGAGATAGAGAGAGCTAGAGATGAAGGGAGACAGGCGACTCTCCCAAGTGACGGAGTCCCACGAAGAGCTCATTTCCCCTCTCTTGTGGTCCCTTTAAGAGCAACCCCCCCCCCGCTCCCCACGCTCTGTCCTGGAGAATCTGGACTTCTGATCCGCTGCTGGAGACGCTATTCTGGCTGACAGGGTGGAGGCTGGGGCAGTCCGTCCCGCGGGGTCCGGAGCCAGCCGTGGCCCGGCAGCACACTGAACTCCATCTCTCTCCTACCTTCTGTTTTTATGCAGACTTTCAAAGTGTTGGCTCCACAAAGCCTCCACTTCCTGTTTGTGCTGGCTGGCTCTTTGATGGTGGGACTGAGTAATCCCACCCCCCCCCACCCCCACACCCCCCCCTCTCTCTCTTCCTACCCCTCCTCTTTCTTTCGCTCTGGCGCTAAACCCCTTTCACCTCGCAGTCCCAATGCCGCTATCCTCACAGGGGTCGTAGGAACAACGTTATTGTAACCTGTGACCTCCTTTAAAAAATGTTCCTGGTTTTGGCTCCGATGTCAATAAACCGGACCTGAGCGTCTCTCTCTCTCTCTCTCTCTCTCTCTCTCTCTCTCACACACACACACACACTCGTGTCTTGTGTGCTCGCTGGGTGTCTCGTCCTGAGCTCCTCTCCTCGGCCATGACTAAGGACCTCCTTGTATTTTGCGAGGGAATTCACACGGTAGTGAGAGGAGTCAGGGAAATAACTACTTGAGTCAGAGTACTGGGAAAAATGACTGCAGTAGCGTAACTTAAGAAATTAGTCAAACAAGAAAGAAACGCCATCTTTTATTTGAATGATTCCGACGGTCTCCCGCAGTTAAAGGTGCTGTACGTACAAAAGGGATTACATGTGGGATTTTACAGCACAAATCACTTTAAATTGCCAGTTTGAGAGCAGGTTGTGGTTGAAGTTAAAACATAACAGCTTCCCTGACTCTCTCTGTTGTGTAGAACAGCTCTTATATTTGAGTCGGGTCGGATTCTGGATAATTAAAAAATATATATTTCATAACTTTTTAAATGTGTACAAGGTTTAATTATGATTACGTTTTTGATTGTTATTGTCTCAACCCCACGGAGCTCAGAATGCACTGATTGTTACTTATAGTACCTTTAAAGGTGAAGAAGTGAACATACATCTGGATTCATTTGTGATGAAATGCTATCTTCTCATCTTCTCCTGATATGAGAACCTGCCACATATACACCAGGATACAGGACAACATTCCAAGTCTGTGTCTCTCGTGATATCACATTAATATTACACTCAATTCGACAACATTCTCTGCTTGTTAGCTCCTATGTTCAAATGATTGAAATGCCTTTTTGAAATTTCCATTGGGGTGGGAGCATATGTTTTTGTTCAGGGCGGTGTGATTGACTATTCTCTGGGGTTGACTCCGCCCACTGCCCATTGTGACACCCCGGGGTTGCCAGATATGAAATGTAGCGCTCGCATGCACAGCAGGAGGCCGACGCACTGTGTGCTGTAAATGTGTCTGCGAAATGAAAAGCCATACTCCTGACCCCCTGCCTCTTAACGGGATGAATGCATACAATAATAAATGATGAATGTATCCAAATACAAAGTAAATGGATTGCATTTATATAGCGCATTTATCCAAAGCGCTTTACAGTTGCCTTACATTCACCGACGGTGGTGCCAGCCATACAAGGTAACAACCAACACGTCACTTAGCTAGGCGGAGCCCGGGCATCGAACCAGCAACCTTCCTGTTGCCAGACCCACTCTTACCTTCTGAGCTACTGCCACCCGTAAAAGTACGTTTTTGCATATATATATATACTGTATATATATATTATATATAGTTAAAAGTGATATGGTATGTTGATGGTATGTTGTATTAAAACTACTACAAATGTATTCAAAAGTAACTCAATGTAACAGTAAATATAACATGCTACTACCCACCCTCTGCACGGTCGTGATCTAAGACAGACAATGGAACTCCTCTGGTGCCAGCCATACAAGGTAACAACCAACACGTCACTTAGCTAGGCGGAGCCCGGGCATCGAACCAGCAACCTTCCTGTTGCAGACCCACTCTTACCTTCTGAGCTACTGTCGCCCATAAAAGAAACTTTTTATATATATATATAGAATAGAATAGAATAGAATAGAACTTTATTAATCCCGAAGGAAATTCTTGTGCCAGGTTGCAATGGTATGTTGATGGTATGTTGTATTAACTCAAACGTAACCAATGTAACAGTAAATATAACATGCTACTACCCACCCTCTGCACGGTCGTGATCTAAGACAGACAATGGAACTCCTCTGGTGGGGGGCGGTTCTCAAACCAAGACGTTCAGATCCAACCATCCCACCGATGAATCATGGGAAGAACGCATCCTTGGCTTACCCTGACCATGTAGGAATAGGCGTTTCAAGGACCATATGGTAACTCCGCAGAGATGTCTATGTGGACGGATGCATACGATATGATACCACCAAATGCACCACTCGCCCTCTCTAGATCAATCCATCCATCCTTCTTTCTCTCCCACTCCGTGGTTGCCAGGCGCTGTGGCAATCGAAAGCGACCTTCGGCTGGTTTCTCTCCTTCTACGGATCTGAGGGGCGGAGGCCGCGGCGATGAATGACAAGCGAGCGATGAGGAAGAACAGGAACCCAGAGAGTGGAGCCAACCGAGGCAGACCTCCCCTCCACACACCCAACCACGAAAGAAAGGCTGACTTTTTAATGTGCATTTTGGGGTCTATTACTTTGTGCTGCAAAATAGAAGTGAGTTTCTCACTAGTGGCCGTGGTGGTGATAGCAGGAGTGGTAGTAATAGCCATGCTTGCAACGTTTGGAGGTCTAGACCATGGTTTAGACCTCTTAAGCCTTGTATATAAAAAATGTTTGGACTCCAAACCCCGTGCACACTGGGTCTCCTCTGCAGGCGGACAAATGACCAGATCAAGGTTCACTCTGTAAGAGGGGAAGGGATACTTTTTTAATGTGTGGCTCAAACACCTTAAGTTAAGTTAAGCACCGGTAGTCCTGGCCAGACTTACGGGCCAGCGGGTTCTCTGTGTTCCTCGCTGGGTATATGTCAGGGGTTACAAACGCCGGCCGGGTGAAATACTTCCGTGTTTACGTCGCACACCACGTGCGGACCACCCACCCGCCCGCCCGCCCGCTCTGAGGATAGCAGACAATCGGGCCGATCTGCCGGTGAAGTTGATATTTCCTGATAAAAGCGTGGGATAAAAAGGAGGGCTGGGGGAGGGGGTGCACTACTTGAGCGATAGCGCCAAAGTCAACAAAGCCGACAAGTGTCCGGTAATAAGAAAATCCAATATCCAAAGAGTTTTTCCTGTAACACGGCATGACATTTCTGCCATTTTCCGCGCACGCCTCCAGTCTGAGGTAAACAGACCGGACCGCGGGTTTTCCCATGCAGCAAGCGGGGGCGCGGGGGTGGATGGAGGTTCAGGCGTCGGACGTGACTCTTATCAACAGGGTGTAAAGGTCAAGGCGTCGCCGGTGGAGCTGAGAGTTCACATTGTGGAAGCTCTGTGAACGGGGGTTTCATCTCTCTCTCTCTCTCTCCCTCTCTGTTTCTCTGCCTCACTCTCTCCCTCTCTATCATTTTTTCTACGCTCTCCTTTTACTGCGGACTCTCCCGCCTTTTCCAAATGTTGAAGTTCAACAACAATGTAAATCGAATCATCATGCTCGACTGCGGTAAGAAACAACATATGAGCCTATTTTGGAGTATATTTAGACAGTGGGAGCATTTTCCGGGTTAGCGAGCGCAAAAATTGTGGAAGACCCCAAAAATAAACGGCCCTCTCCTTTTTTGTCAACCTCGTTCCGGTATCTCCTTCCTTCTCTGCCTTTCTTCTCCTTCGTCGCATCATCCCCTCATCCGTCTAACCATCGTCGTTCCCCTCTCCTTCCTCTTCCCCTCTTGGAACCGAACGTTCCAAATAGTTCCAAGAGTGCTTTTACTAGACCATAAGCCCCGCTGGTGTTGCCAGTTAGGACTAAATGCTTCGTTTGTGATCCTATCAGAGATATCCCCCCTCACCCCCCTTTTTAACGACCTGCTTTTATAGTTAACATAGCAGCTAATAAATTAGGGGGCTATGCTACGGGGACATGAAATATGTCATAGGCATACACGTACATTTCCATGACATAAGAAACCCAGGCATGATCAAACGGCGCGTCGGATTAGCGGCGCCTGAACACACACTCACGCGCAGGCAGGCGTAGGCGCGCGTACGCACACGGCCCACGTGCACGCATGCATGCATTCGCGCACAGCCGGGTGGTAATTAAGGGTAAGTGAATGAGCGCAGTGATAAAACCGCGTGGTTGCGCTGTTCCTTTGTGGTCTGGGCATGTTTATCGTGCAGCGTCTCCGTGTGTGAGCTAGTTAGTCTGTGTGTGCGTGTTCCCCATGCTGTGTCTATGTGTGTGTGCGCTGGTTGTGTTTCTGGGGGCCGCCCCCAGAAAGCACATTAGCCTATCATGACAAAAATGTCAAAATTGACTAAATTATGTGAAAAGTTCAAATGAAATGGCAACATTAACCAGAGTCGACATTAGTCCATCTATAGTTGAGAAATGAGCCTAAAGAAATCATCCACCCAAAAACATAGTTCCTCCTCATAAACTATTTTTCCATGTTAATACATCATAAATTCTATTGTAATAAATATCAAATAATCTCTGTAAGTTAGTTAACAATTTACGATCGTCATTCATTTCAGTGATTCAATCTCAATGTAGTGCTTGGGGCAGGATCTTTACTGCCTTATTTCACGCTGGCAGATTTATTATATCTCCTTGTGGTCAAAGATGTGAACTGCAAGAAGCTCCAATAGAGGCTCATTGGGGCAGGATTTAGACTGCCCCCGCTGCCCTACTCTGCAGCCCACTAACATTACAATGTTCTTGAGTTAGTCTGCACGTTCAGAATACTACTGCCAGTCAGTGACTGCAGAAATGGCGAACGAAACCATTGTCGAATTATGAAAAATTTGAGTAAGCTATTTTTAGACGTTGCTTTAGCTTATCTTGGCTTCTTGTCACGCACACCCGGGTTATAGCCTGTGTTCATCTTTGAAACGCAGCATATATTTACAGGTATGTACTGTGTACTAATATTGTAATTATTATACTAATTACTTTAATCATTATTTCATATAATTAATTACTAAAATAACGACATCAAAGTGGGCGTGGTCCACGATTCAAGTCCGCCCCACTAGTATGTACGGCGACGAGCCGCTCCTGCCTGCATATGGCATGGGGTGTTAAGTTAAGTTAGCATGTTAGCATGCTGGCAGGTTAGCGTGTTACCTGGTAGGGTACGATGCTCTCATGCGCCGTCCCCCAGCGACGTGCCTCCTTCCCTGCATTCAGATAGTTAGCGGCTATATGGCTGAGACAGGCCACCTGGGAGAGAGACATAGAGATGAGAGAGAGAGAGAGAGAGAGAGAGAGAGAGAGAGAGAGAGAGAGAGAGAGAGAGAGAGAGAGAGACAGAGAGAGACAAAGAGAGAGACAGAGATTAATAAATTGATGCCACCATTCACTGCGAGGAGAAGTGCGAAGTGTCTACATTGCTGAAAATATGGACATCCCACAAATTGTGTGGACACGAACTGCTAAATCTATGTTGACGTCAACCTTACAGTGCATGACTACTGGTTTAAAATTGTATTACAAACTATCCATCACAAGTAATAATTCATAAATACACATACTGGACGTTACCTTATTTTATGGATCATAAAATAAGATGAAATGTCTTTAACACGCCTTAGAAACGTCCCATTACGCATGAGTGCGGTGGAGGGGCATGGGCGTCCATGTGCATGTGTGTGTAAGGAAAGGACAGCAGGAAGGAAGTAGGTATTGAGGCGAAGAGGCGACGAGGTAGGGGAGAGGACACATAAGTCAGCGAGAGGGGGAGAGAGAGAGAGAGAGAGAGAGAGAGAGAGAGAGAGGCCATCTTGGTGGCGAGGGGTTTATTCCCTCCAATATTAAATCAAGAGGTCGCTGTTGTCACGTCGACGCTTCCCCCGTATCCATCGACTTTCCAGGAAGAGAAAGCCACAGTCCCTCCTCGTACATGGTGTGTAGCCGGAGCTGTTTCCACGGAGCTAACCACCCGACCCAGAACACACACTCTCTTTCTGGGTCAGCGCTCTGAATGGGAAATCCAACGATCAGTATATACTGTATATATCAGTCACCGCAACCTTAGAGTGAATCAAGATACGGGTCATTCAGGAGCTGGTAGGAGCTCGGCATCCTCCACAACACTAAAACACTCTTTCTTTGAGTTGACTCCGGTCAATTAAGATCAGGGTTCACAAAAACTTTCTTCTTCCTTACTTCCCGCCTCCCCTCCCAACCAAAAGTTGAATCGCAATGTTTCCATGACAACGTCGACTGAACTCCTACCACGGTGTTGGTGCTGCTGCTGCTGCTGCTGCTGCTGCTGCTGCTGCTGCTGCTGTCGAGGGCCGGCCCGACCCCTGGCCGGGTAGCTCCGCCGTTAGCCCAAATCTCTGTATGTCTTCCCCTCTCTCTCTCTCTGTGGTCAACGTGCCTGTGGTCGCAGCACTTCAGAACACAGCCAACCACAGAATAATCCCCAAAGGGGTTGGGGTGGGGGGTTGGCGGCGGCGGCGGCGGCGGTGGCGAAGCAAGAGGTGGATTGCGGGTACTTGATCGCCAACAGCTTGAGGAACCGACCGCAGCGACCGTGACCTCATAAATCCTCCGAGGTGATCGCCGCGCCGAATATTCGATCGAACTCGCGATCGATTGCAAGCGCGGTCGTGCGACTTTAGGGTTTTTCAAAACAAACACAAAAAAGGGGGGGTTTGGTACACAATGGACGCGACGAGGGCGCACATCCCCGGCGTGGGAGCCGTGCGGTGGCGCTCGCGAAGGACAATAGTGGGAAAAATACCCACGGCGCGCAATCCCGAAAAGGTGGAGTCATGTGGGCGCTCGAGCAACAAAATAAACAGCGATTAAGATGGCAGGGTTGACAGCGCGGGCGGAGAGTACACAAACTATTAAAACTGCTCCGAACCTTGGGTCACTCAATATCTGTGGGAATCACACCCCTCGGCCACCTCCTCCAGTTCAGTTCCACCCCTCCCACTCCCATAAAGCCTTGCTCCAGCGACCGAGCTACAAAAGAGTCGCCCAAACAGCGGGCAGTTGTTGAGCCACGCTCGGCCCACCGCCGTACACAAGGAGAAGCCACAGGCATGCCGCGCCGGTTCTTCTCCGGGTCTGCGTGTACTCAGTGTGTGCGCCCCAGCGGAGCCCAGAGGGATTTGTATGGTGGATCAAGACCAGCATCCCCTTTCCCTTCCCTTCCCTTCCCTTCCCTTTCCACTCGTTGCTCCAGAGACAAACGGTTTGAGTTATCAGGGCCCCGGTCAGACTGCAGGGCCCGGTGCCAGGGGGCGGGGGGGCGGGGGGGCGGCAGTGAGACGCTTTACCCAACGAGATGACCTTATTGGGGCCACATTGGGTTTACATATTGAGGTGACCCGCTCGTGGAACCGCAGTCTGTTGATAGTTTTGGGAAACTTTCAAAAAGCCACATCGAGAGACTGGAGAGGCCTTTCATCAGTGGTTCTGCTGTCTGGTTCTCATGTACGTTATTGGTTTGCTTTTTCTGTCTTGTTTTGACAGTTTTACTCATCACATTTGGTCAGATTTGCACACTTTCTTACACACGAGGGGTTTAATTGCCGTGCAGTTCACTTTCCCTTACCCTGTTACACACTTTGTAACACCATTATTATTATTATTATTATCATTATTATTATTATTATTATCATTATTATTATTTTCTGGGTTTGGCTGGCGTCTGCCATTAATAAACACCACCACATCTCTGGTGGAATATAACCTCCAACAGCCAATTCCCAATTTCAAGGGCCAGTGTCAACAATCCGCTGTTTGCGTTTGTTCTCCCCATAGGGAATCCAGCCCTTAATGAGGGCTTTATACAACCGTATAAAAGAGACACATGCGTGTGATGTCATATACTGTATATGTACAGAAAAAGCCGTCGTCCATCCATCATGTGAATGTGGGTACGCTTCGCTTCGCGGCATCCGCCGGGTCACCTCCGTACCGTGACACGATCTGAACGAAAACCAACTTTCCAAAGCGTGTTTTTTTTGTTTTAACCCTGCCAGTCTGGAGCCAATGAAAAACCACTAAGCTCCTCTCAACCTATCACATCCCTCGATGTTACGCTGCCAACATTCCACGACGACACTGTAACGCACGAACAAAGTCGACACGGCGCAAACACACTTTCCTCCGAGCCCGAGCCGGGATTGAGCTGAATGAAAGGGACTGAACGTACGAGACTTCCCCCCCCCCCCCCCACGGTCCACGTTGTTCTCAACGGCCCGTGGAAATAACGAGGACGCGTGTTCATATTTGTCGTGAATTTATGTTCATTTTCGAAGGTTATATTCCAAGTCTGTTGACGTGCAGATCGGTCGGTCGTACGGCGGTTCACATGCGCATGGTACACCGACCACCGGAGCGCAGTCACGCATGCAAACCTCCGAACACGCAACGTACACGGCGAGCCAAGACAACATGCCGTGTCCATCTCCGTCTGTCTGTCTGACTGTCTGTCTGTCTGTCTGTCTGTCTGTGCGTGCGTGCGTGCATGTGTGTGTGTGTGCCTGTCTGTGGTTGGCGGACAAGCTCAATTAGAAGGGTGACTGACAATCTGCGTGGCTTGTGAAATTGCAGCGGTGAGACAGATTTCCCCCGCTTTACGACGCGACGCCAAGTATGGCTCAGAGTTAAAAACAATGAAGAGTTAACTTTTAGCCATTTTTTTTCCTGAAAACAGATGTTTTTTCATCCATGCAACTCACGCTGACTCTCGGATACATGACAACAAGGAGCAGGTGGGGGGGGGGGGGGTTGAGGCATCTGGTGGGCTACACTCACAGGTCACTATAAACACCATGTGTGTGTGTGTGTGTGTGTGTGTGTGTGTGTGTGCGTGGACTTTCCATGGACAGCACATCACGGCGAGTACAAATTCCGCTTTAGTGTCCACCCCGGGATAGGCTGCAGTCTCTTCCCCGGGCCCCCCTTGTTTGGCTGGATGCAACAGGCCCAACCGGGTGGTCTGGAAGAGGAAGAGGAGGCTGAGTCACTGAGAACTCTGCCCGGCTGTCCTCCGCGGCCAGACAGGCCCCCGACCCCGCAGCGGTGTGGTCGTCATGAAGGGCTTCGAGGGTGTGCAAACCGTAACCGTAGCACCGTCGTTCTGGGTCGCTTTGGGCCAGAGCAAACACTGCTGTAGCCAGGGAGTGTGTGTGTGTGTGTGTGTGTGTGTGTGCGTGCGTGTGTGTGCGTGTGTGCGTGGTGCAACTGCGTAGGTGTGTGTGTATGTGTGTGTGTGTGTGTTGTGCAACTGTGTAGGTGTGTGTGTGTGTGTGTGTGTGTGTGTGTGTGTGTGTGTGTGTGTGTGTGTGTGTGTGTGTGTGTGTGTGCGTCTGCTGGACAATTTTACCTGTTTATTCCCTAATTCACAGGATACGTTTATTTAAAAAGCAAGATGTGAGAGAAACGTACCCCTTGTCCCAGACACAAATAAAGGAACATACACACACACACACACACACACACACACACATATAAATAAACATTCAGGGATTCAAATGTTTGCCCGCAAACACACAAACACACATTCCACATAATTAACTATACCCAAACAAGCATCCAAATGTGAGTCAAACTACTCAGTACACACAAATATGCGTAAACACAGGAAAAACACACACACACACACACACACACACACACATACACACACACGTGGAGAGGAGAGGAGATGAGGATGGAGAGGAGAGCACAGGTGCAAAAGCGTGCATGTGTGTGTATTTGTGTGTGTGTGTGTGCATGTGCATGCGCGTGTGTGTGTGTGTGTGTGTGTGTGTGCGTGCGTGTGCCACTGTGCCTGCCTGTGTACTACTCTGTGTTGACACACAACACACACCCGGTTGCACTTTTTACACAAACTCCGAGGCAGGTTATGCCGCATCGGGGAAAACAAACTGGTTGCCGCGGTGACGTGGGTTCCCAGACTGCACCCAGCTAAACGATGACAAGCCCCGGACAGTTGGCCGGTTTCCCATGATCCTTTGCCTGTGCACTAGTGCAGTGTCATGGCCGTGAGTTATTATGAGACCATGTTGTTGTTGTTGCTGTTTTAAAAGATATTAACCTCATTTGACATGAGGTCGGCAAAAAAAACGGACCGAGTCATCGTGACTGGTCCCCTCTAAAAATCGCCATTATGAACTCAGACAGACAGACAGACAGACAGACAGACAGACAGACAGACAGACAGCTTTTCTTCCCGACAGCTTCTCTATACAAGACTGTGACCTTTGACCTCTGCGCGCATCAGCGCAACGCCCCTCCTGAGCTCTCCCCGTGACCCGCGCGTGTACCACATGTTTAGATTTGAATAGATTCGAAGTCCACTCCGCTACGCCGAGTCGGCTTTGGCCCCGCCTCTTCCGCGAGTCCGACAGCGAGTTCCCCGACACGGCAAACCCCCACCGCAAAACATCCGGACAGATCACACTCGCTGATCACACACACACTAGCTTTTTTTTTTGGGACTTGAATAGGGTTGAATACGGCTTTATTTGTTTTAACGGCACAAACAGAACAAGACATATTAATTGGTTTGTTTAGGTTGCCGGGGGGACTTCTGAGGATAGATCACATGCTAGTTTAAATATCTCGGGGCTTTATGTGAAAGGTTAGTGGTCTTGTTAGAGGCGAGGACAGGAGTGCTTAATCTTTTCTCACGCATACACACACACACACACACACACACGTGCACACGCACACACACACACACACACACACAGAGAGAGAGAGAGACGCACCAAACCAGCGTGGCTAAAAAAGGCTAGCATGTTGGCGAAGCGCTTCAGGCGGTGCATTGATGTTATCTGCGGGCGACATCTGGGGCCGCTTTTTAACCATCAAACACACTCTGGAGAGAATATGTACCAGCGCCGCCGCGAGAGAGGGGAGGGGGGGGGGGGGGGGGGGGGGGGCGGGGTTGAGACAGCCGCACTGTCTCCCCTGATTAGGGTTACGGCGTGGGATGAATTGTGGCGGTGGGTTGATGCGCCAGCGTTGTTTATGTGTTCCCGATAGGCATGTTTTGGTGACACCAGCTGCGGCTCCTTGGCCATTATTAGTGGACCGGCCTCCACGGGGCGTCTCTCTCTCTCTGCGTCTCTCTCTCTCTCTCTCTCTCTCTCTCTCTCTCTCTCTCTCTCTCTCTCTCTCTCTATATGTGACTATACGTCTCTCTCTATATGTACAGTATCTCTGTCTCTCTCTCCTTCCTTCCCTCCTTCTTTCTCTCTCTCCCTCCCTCTCTCTCTCTCTCTCTCAAGTCTCTCGCTCTCTGCCACTTAACATTCCCAGTTGTGTGGCTTTGTGCGCGTGTTAGCGGAGGAGTAGAATGTGATCTTTCTGTTCCGTTGCCGTTTGCGAGCCTGAATCCATTTATGCTTCTCTAGTGTCTCTTCCCCCTCAGACGCTTTCACTTGCGTTACCTTCGCCCCATCGTCCAAGACTTTATATAAACACACTAGGGCTGGCCGAGATGGGATAAGTTCTAACTGAGGGTCATTATATTGAAGTATATGGACATTCCAATTGTCGTATCACGTCAAAACTAGTTCTCGTTTCTCTCTGATGAAAAATAACTGTTTGATGATAAGGGCATATATTCTTATTGTAATTCATTAATCACAATAAGTGTAAATAAAAGTATAAATAAACTGAATTTAATGTATTTGGACAAGGAAAGACTCCCACACAGAGGGGCGGCAGTAGCTCAGGAGGTAAGAGCAGTTGTCTGGCAACAGGAAGGTTGCTGGTTCGATCGCCGGGCGCCGCCTAGTGTCGCCTAAGTGTGGAGGTGTCCCTGAGCAAGACGCCACCTGCTCCTGACGTGTTGGTTGTTACCTTGCATGGTTGGCACCGCCGTCGGTGTATGAATGGGTGAATGTGAGGCAATACTGTAAAGTGCTTTGGATAAAAGCGCAAGAAAGAAAGTAGTCTCGTTGTTACTGCAGTCAAACAGTATCTCCAGCTCAGGGGGTTTAGTCCAATCAGATCACGGCTCAGACAAGCTTGCTGGGGGGTTCAGTCCAATCAGATCGCGGCTTGTTTGTATACAGCCTCGCCGAGCCAATGAAGGACTCTTACTATTTCAACTACGACGACGAGAATTGATCATTGTTAACTCCTGCGATTAATTAACAACTTTTTGGGAGAATACTAACAAATACTAAACCGCGGTAGCCGTGAGGGCTCTAGACATGTCATTATTTTGACTGCCAACACACACACACACACACACACACATACACACACGGACACACTACTACCTGCGAGGAGAGCAGGTTGCAGTCGATGTGGACTCCCCTGCCCGTCTTCTGCCTCTGCAGCAGGGCGGCCATGATGGCTCCGTGTGCGAACAGGCCAGTCGCCAGGTCTGTCATGGCCACGCCCGGTCGCACCGGCTCACCGCCCTACAATGCGTTTGACCATAGAGGGGTGTGTCAACAACAACAACAACAAAAACAACAACAACAACAACATCAACAACAAATGGGTTCACAGCAAACAAAGAGCAACAACAGACGAAAGGCATCTACCTCGGGTCCAGTGATGTGCATCATCCCGGACACTGCAGACGCGATGGAATCATAACCCGGGCTTTTGGACTCAGGACCTGTTTGTCCAAAACCTTCAACATACACACACGCACATACACACACACGCACACACACACACACACACACACACACACATATATAGATGTTCTGTGAGTTCATGAATGCTATTCAAACGAAATCTATTTTAAAAGGACTTGTTTGTTCATTCCATGCTTTGATGGAACACGCGTCAGAGGACGGATAATTGGTTAATTTGGCCAGCTTCCTGGAAATCCCCACACACCACCATTGTTGAGTCTGGTGGTCAAACATCCAGGTGAATAGTCGCCATTTAAAAATGGACCAGCCAGTAAGACTGTCTCTCGCTCGTTAATTAGCGTGTTAGTTAGCGCGTTAGTTAGCGCATTAGTTAGCTGTGTTGTTAGCTTGTTAGTTAGCTGTGTTGTTAGCTTGTTAGTTAGCTGTGTTGTTAGCTTGTTAGCTCGTTAGTTAGCGCGTTAGTGAGTGCATTAGTTAGCTGTGTCGTGAGCTCGTCAGTTAGCTGTGTTGGGAGCTCGTCAGTTACCTCGTTAGTTGGCTCGTTAGTTAGTGCGTTAGTTAGCTGTGTTGTTAGCTCGTTGGTTAGCTCATTAGTTCTCGCCGTTGCTTTCCGTTGGCAGCCCGGTGCCTTTACCCCTTACGCCGAATGAGAAGATATTTACTGCTTGTTAGCTAACATAACCACCGGGATTAACTTTCATGAGGGTTTAGTTAGAGGTCAGGACAAACAGAGAAATCTATCCGGCCAAGGCATTTATCTATCATTATCCCGGCTTATGAAAACCCTTGTGGTTGAGGACATAAAACCGAATATCTCTATAAACTCTGGCGACGAAAAGGCAGTCCTCCCGCAGCAGTTGAAATCTTACAGACTACTCCTCTGGAAGGTGGGACCTATTATGGATCGGGAAGTAGGGGGGGGTGGGGGGGGCTGGGGGGATTGGAAAATTGGCAGCTCTGAAACTAAACAACAACAACACACAGATTATTGTATTCAGGTTTTTGCACCAAATGGCGGTAATGGTGACACTGAGCTTCATCCATGTGTGTGCGTGCGTGTGTGTGTGTGCACGTGCGCGTGTGTGTGCGTGTGTGTGTGGGCGTGTGTGTGTGTGTGTTGGAGGACGGCCCGGGTCACCTCCCATGCCTTCTGGTTCACAGGGACATAGGCAGGGAAGATGAGAGGGGAAAATATGACGAATCGGCCAGAAATCCTTTGATTTAAAGTCTCTCACAGTGTCCGCTTTCAGAGTTGTGTTTTGTTTGAAAATGAAAGAAAAATGTTCCTAAGAAAATACAATGAATTTCAAGCGTGTATAAATTTCAGGTGTTTCCCCCTCTTTTGCCGTACCAAGGAAAATACTGTTTCTTCTGGACTAATATCAGTTCCGCCTCTGAATCAGTGGAGAATGTTTGTGTGTGTGCATCTGTGTGTGTGTGTGTGTGTGTGTGTGTGTGCGTGTGTTGTTGTTGCCGATTTCCACTACGAATGAATTCCCATTGCAGACGTGCCCATTGATTTGTGTACATACATTAGTTACGTCATGTTGGACTGCATATTGTACAGTATGTGCGTGTGTGTGTGTACACATGTGTGATAGTTGTTTGTTTGAAGAGAGAGAAGGAGAGGGATGGAGGGACAGACAGAGAGAGAGAGAGAGAGAGAGAGAGAGAGAGAGAGAGAGAGAGAGAGAGAGAGAGAGAGAGAGAGAGAGAGAGAACGTGTGCTAACTAACTGCACATGTTCCCAATGAGTCTCTCATCTCACACGCGACTTCCAGCACTCTCTAATTGGCTGTGAAGAAGCCCAGGGTGGATAATGGAGGAAGCAAGGAGCTGGCGGCTCCTGTGGAGGGACGGGGGAGAGGGACGGGGGAGAGGGACGGGGGAGGGACGGGGGGAGAGAGAGAGACCTCCACACCCACCTACCCACCCACTCTCCCTCACCTCAAATATTCACCGTCGTTCCCCTGGGGGAACTCACTCACATCTGCACTACACTCCCGCCGGCCGGCCTGTCTGTCTGTCTGTCTGTCTCTCTGTCCGTCCATCTACCTGTCTGTCCATCCCTTTGCATGCCTGATTGTCTGCTTGTCTATCCATCAACATCCATCCATTTGCATCTCTCTCTCTCTCTCTCGCGTCGTTCTCTCATGTCTTGGGAGTGTGGGTCCCCTCGGCACCGCGGAGCAGTGACCCCGCAGTCTAAACAACCACATGGACGAATGTTCCAAAAAGGACATAAAACTTCTTGATTGGCCGCCTGAGAACGAGGCAATCACGGAATCCACCAATGAGCGGATATGAATCAAACCATGACATCACCACCGTCCGACGCCTTTTTCAGTAGGTGTGGACCCGCAGCAAGAAGCACGAGGGGATGCACAGTATATACAACCCTGCGCGCACACACACACACACACACACACACAATCTGTCTTCCCTCACCTTGCTTCCACAAAAACCTGTACTCTTGATCAATATTTTTCTTTTTTTCCTGTCCATACGTACCTGGACACGATATCATGGAACTACCGTTAACACTAATACTATAAATACTTAGGTAACACAAAGACGACGATACCAGAGGAAGTGCGCGGCTCAGAGTTTAGTGTTGGGAGTGTTGGGAGCCAGCCGCCCCCCAGCTGGCCTGCATTACATCAGGTCCTCCACACACACACACACACACACACACACACACACACACACACGTCCGACCAATCACGCTGCTTCGCATTACCTGGCGCAGACGTTGCTGCACATCTGCATCGGCTCCACCATCGACTACCGACGGCGACTACTGGAAATGCGTGCTGCACGGACAAACCCAGTGAACGTTCCCAGTAGGAGGAGGGACACTGCGCCGGACTGAACGTCTCCTCCTGTATGCTAACAGTAGGTCATCACATGACACAACATCTCCTCCTGTATGCTGACAGTAGGTCATCACATTATTCTTTATTAGATTAATCAAGGAATCATTTAGTCTATACAATCAGAGCAAATGCCATCACAAGTTACCAAAGTGATGTCTTAAATGACCTTGCTTCATCTGACAAGCAGCCAAGAAAAACTAAACTATTCCCTTTATAACGATCCATGAACCAAGTATTTGAATCGAGCTGCAACATTAAGCAGCAAATGTCCGTTATTTGTACTTGATTGATGACTCCCGGGATGAATAGACGATCAAAATTAGATTCGATTAATTTACTGTTGATGAACTAACCGGCTACAAGGCTAATCGTTGCAGGCCAAGATGAAAGCCCTTTCTAAATGACTGAATAGCAAATGGGATGAGACGTTGGACTTGGGTTGCGCGGGTCAGCTTGTGAGACACCAAACAACAATATGGAGGACGTAACTGGTCTGGTTCTGAACAGCTGG
>PIJE02001480.1:57500-62500 GCA_002895965.2 Coryphaenoides rupestris
GATAACTTCCACAACCACAGTCTTCTACTGATGCCGTTTTTCCTTTCATTTCTTTCATCAAGCATTCCTTTATCCGTTCCAACACAATTCAACAGATGCCACAATGACGAAAACTTGGTATTTTACACCCAAATCTAATCTAATGGGTGACCAATAATATCATACTATGTTGTCCGCTCTCCCTCATAAAGCACTTTTATGTTTAGTTGTGTGCTAATGTTGGAAGCATGTCGTCACATACGATCTGAGTGCCATTTTACATTGTCTGAATAGCCAAAACCAGTAGAACTATTTCCATATGACCAGAAATATGTTACCTCGACCAATATATGTATCTGAAATAACTCTTTGGTGAGCAAATCCTGTTGTTCACAGATTATTAGAAAAAAAAGTTCTTGGAAAGTGGAAACTGGTCTTTTACGGGTTCGATTTGTGTATATTACAGACTAAGTTATATAATGAGTCAGACAGAGCATGCATCTCGATACACATGGTTTTAAACTTTATTTTACCACAAAAGTATTATTTTATCAAAGACACAGTTAAGACTCAAATTCATGTTGGAAGAAAATACTTCCCCTATCCCCAACCCTACAAAAAATATAGAAAGCTCAGTTACTTTTATATAATAAATACAATTGAGGATCCAATGCAACTCAGGCCTATACTGTAAATGTGCATGAAAACCCAATCTCTCATTAGCCTTGTGTTTGTGTGTAATTTATTTGCACTAAATCAAGACACTTTGAAGTACATTTACAGTTTGCATAAGCCATGACTTTTATACATTTCTCCTTTAAATGAGGAGAATGAGCCAAACATGCGTTTGCGTTTAATGTGGTTATCGTGATTGTTATTTTAAATGTTGGAGTGTGTTTTGACTGGACACTGCAAATCCTGTACAGTATGAATATATGACTCTAAGATGTACATGTGAATATAACATTGATGTCTTATGGCGCATGTCCTTAATTGTGGTAAAAAGAAAAAAAGGTTGTCTTTAACTGCTATGCATGTTGAACCTACTGTGATCGAGGAAGAGGAGGTCGACAAGACACTGGATGCAACAGCCCAACTGCTGAAGGAGAGCCTGTTCTGTTCTTCCTCGATTTGCGCCGCCGTGTCGCTTGGCCCTACTGTCCAAGACCAAGACTAAATGTATGAGAACATAACAAGTACAAAACGAGATTGCTTAAATCAATTGATCCAAACGGTGGACTCGGCCGGTCAATGTGAATACAAAGATAGTTGACAGTTGCTGTTGCCTGTTTCTTTGTAAATGTATTCTGTGTAATTATTTGTACAGTTAAGACGTTTGTAGGTTTACTACTGTGCATGTGTTGCTGTGAATGTTGTTAATGTTAATTGTTGTCAATGAAATTTAAATGAACTTTGATCAGTCACTTTTATCCCTTTGTGTGGTTCAAATATTTTCCCTTGAGGAGGAAAAGAACAGGTTAATTTATTTCTCTTTTCCCCCACTTCCCTGGCACAGACTGATACATCCATATAAACACACACACCACACACACACACACACACACACACACACACTCGCTACTCCTGACTGCTTCTATTTTACTGACTCTTTCTTTGCACTTTGCTTTCAATAAAATGGCCACGACCAAATTGTACTTCAGCATAAAGTTATTTGCATTTATTAAGTCTCAAGCCACTCCTCAAGACACAAGTCAATATATGAAAAAAATGGGCTGAATGTAAAATAATTGCAACAAAAGGTTTTTTGGTGGTTTTTGGTTTATTGGGTCATCCTGATCAACAGAAGAAAAGTCTACAGAAATCTGACACCCGGAAAGTTGTCATTTCCAAGATGGCCGCCAAGCCTCTAAAGTGGCTATAAGTCATTTACTATTTATCCTAGAGTGATTATTTTGGTGTCTATCCCTAGGTTTTAGTGATCAAGGAAACCCGTGAGACTATTTGAAGTAACACTGAGTAATAAGGTAATTAGTTAATGTTAATGTACAGCTGTCAGAACACGTGGGAAATAAGATCATTGACAAAATGGTAGGCCAGCCCGTATTCGCCTACTACTCATATAAACGAAAGGACAAAGCAAAGACTCTAGGGGATGCATCGGCTGTCAAAGTTGGGAGTGCGAGGACCATTGACCCCGCATTACTGTTTCAGCGATTTCTTGTTGTGTCACAAAATGGAGACCTATCACTGAAAGATGTTCTCAGCTATGAGCTAAGTACATTTCCTCCTGCTCTGTTTGAAGCAAAACACATCTTTCGCAAAGCAGACAAACCGCAGCTTGCGGACGCTATAGCTGATCATGTGAATTCATCTGACTCCATCAAGAGCACAATTCCCATCACTGATCAGTACAGTGGTTACGATGGAGCGCCAACCATAAAGGACAATACTCACCTGAGGAGAGGCGACAATGTGCACCCAGTCATCAAGGTCACATCCGATTCCGAGTTCACTGGAAAGAAAGATGAGTTTCTTTCTTTCTCGGGGTGAGAATAAACAATCATTGACAAACCTGATTAGTGAAAAACTAGCAACTAGTGGTTGTGAAGTCATAAAAGCAACTGGTGATGTGGATGTGGATATCGTAATGGCAGCAGTACATGTTGCAAAGTGCAAAGTGCCAGTCCACAACTCTGATTGGGGAGGCCACAGATCTCCTTGTTCTCTTGCTATATCATGCAGCTCCGGCTGACAAAGATCTGTATTTTCGCTCAGATAACCAATCTAAGTCGAAAGTTCGCGTTTACCATATAAACATCCTGAAAGAGCATTTGGGCGCCAACTGCCATTTATCCATGCATTCACAGGATGTGACAGTACGTCTAGGATATTTGGGATCGGAAAAAGAACCGTTTTCCAGAAGCTTGTAAGAGGCGACTCCACATTGAACACCTGTGCAGACACATTCAGTAAACCGAACCAGACATGTGCCAGGATCGACGAATTGGGCACTGGGGCTATGACCGCCCTCTTTGCTGTCAAACCATCGGATTCACTCGCATCACTAAGGCACTCTACACTTAGTAGAAAGGTAATATCGGCAAAATAATTTGTGACACCAGAGCGTCTTCATCCTACAGCTTCTGCCTCAAAGTATCACTGCCTCCGCTCGTACTATCAGACAATGGTCTGGTTAGGGAAGGATGCTGGTATGGATCCAATAAATTGGGGCTGGAGTCCCGAGGAAAATCACCTACAATCCATCATGATGCAAAAGAACCCTGCCCCAGAAACCCTACTGAAGGTCATCCATTGCAACTGCACAACTGGCTGTAGCGCCCAACGACGCAGTTGCAAGTCATACTGACTTCCATGCACCCCTGCATGTGGACAATGCCAAGACAATAACTGTGACAATCCCAACAACACTGCACTTGAGGAAGATGACAGCTATGACTAGTGAGAACATTAGTAGGTCTCATAATGGGTAATTGTGTACAAAAGTGTATTGATTTCAGATGATGTTACATTTCATACTGCAGATTACATGCCATGCATTTAGTTATTTCATGCAAAATAGTAACTTGAGGTTACTTAGATTGGTTTTGCAGTGTACTTTGATCAATTGCATCAGCATGTTGGACGCTTCATGGGAAATGACAGTGACCCCCTCTTGTGCCTCTCTCTCTCTCTCTCTCTCTCTTAGTCTCTTTCTCTCTGTTTCTGTCCTGGTCTCTCTACTGCCTTCCTTTCAGTGGACTCCTCAGTCCTATGGGTTCATAGATCCTAAAACCTACAGATAGACATCAAAATAACCACTCTAGGGTAAATAGTAAATGACTTATAATCCATTTTAGTGGATTGGCAGCCATCTTGATCGCCATCTTGTTTTTTGTACATCAGTACACTCCATCAAACCAAAATCCACCAAAAAACCTTTTGTTGCAATTATTTTAGGGTCAAACCTTATATTGACCCGGCAACAAGGACACAAGACAAGATACTCTATACTATATGCAAATGAAACATTATTAAAAAAAAAAGCAAATCCGCAAATACAGTAGAATAAAGCAGGTAGTCGTCTGCGTCCTCCACGTCCTCCAAGTCCCGAGTGTCCTCCGTGTCCCCGGTGCTCAGCAGGCGCGAGAAGAACCGTGGGTCTGTGGGGGTGGGCAGGTGCATGCGCTGATCCCCCTGCCACACACACACACACGCACACACACACGCCTCTCAGTTAGTCTCAGTTACACCCTCTCTCTCCCTCTCCCTCCCTCCCTCCCTCCCTCCCTCGCTCAAAGAGGCAAAGAATGCTTAGCGTGTGTGTGTGTGTGTCACCTGTATGACCAGGTATCTGGAAGGGTCTCTGGCCATCTTGGAGAACTCTCCCACCAATTCCTTGAACCTGGGGCGGCTGTCGGCGTCAATCATCCAACCTGCATCATGGGGGGAGACGCACGGGGTTAGATTCATCATCAGAGAGGGGGTGATATCATTCACTCAGTCATTGGGTTTGTTCCTCCCAATTTCTCTTTAACAACCACCCAAACCCTTCATTATCCGGCAGTCAATCAATACATAAATCAGGCAATAGACCAACCAATCATCCAATGATGCAACGAATCATTCAAATAATCAATGAATGATCAATCAAGTAGTTGCTTTATCAAGTAATGAATTAACCTCATTAATCAAGTAGTCCATTAATTAACCTTATCAATCAAGTAATCAATGAATGAAACTATCAATCAAGTTGTCAATGAATTGACCATATCAATCAAGCAGTCCATTCATTGACCTTATCAAACCAGTAAAGCATTATTTAACCTTATCCATCAAGTAATTCATGAATCAACCACTCAATCAACAGTCTCTCTCTCTCTCTCTCTCTCTCTGTCTCTGTGTCTCTCTCCCTACATTTGACCATGATCATGTAGACGTCGATGGTGCAGATGGGGGGCTGGGGGAGGCGGTCACCCCTCTCCAGGACGGAGGATATCTCACTGGCCGCGATGGCCTCGTAGGGCCGGGAGCCAAAGGTCATCAGCTCCCACACCGTCACG
>PIJE02001480.1:67500-85000 GCA_002895965.2 Coryphaenoides rupestris
AGACTCAAGACCCACCTGTTCAGAGTTCACCTGGACTCTACATAACCCCCCCCCAGCACTAACCTGCGTGTTTATATGTCTTAACATTTATTAATGGCACTTAGCATTGTCGTTCATTCTCAGATGTTGTATCATGCTTAGAATTGCACCGCCTGCCCAGCTACTTATGCAGCAACTTGGCAATTATGAAACTCGTTCTATTCGTCTCGTAAATAGGATGCTGGAAAACAGCTCTATTCTTATCTTCAGGTACCACAGTGATATATTGCTGCCTCTCCTTCAACCAAATGTACTCTCTTGTAAGTCCGCTTGGATAAAAGCGTCTGCCAAATGCCCTAAATGTAAATGTAAATGTACTTCAACAAATGTACTCTTTGTAAGTCGCTTTGGATAAAATGCCCGAAATGTAAATGTACATGTAATTTAACCTGATATGGGGATATGCTGTATGAAAGTTACAAAATAAAAAGAATCTGGCCATATACTCATATGACAAAACATACAGGAGTTTGTTTCGGTCCAAAGTGCATACAAAAGTCAAGATAACTCAGCAACAACATGAAGTAAGGCGTAAAAGTAAAGAAAAAGTGTACAAAACCCAATCAATAAGACAATCGGTAAAGGAATCTGTAGGGCAGGGATGGCAACTGGAGGCCATGTGGCTGCGTCTCATCCAGTGCGGCCCACGAGTCCATTTCCAAATATCATACATTGTTGGTTTCAGCAGACGTTGGAAGGCAAGCCGTCCAATTGTAATTATAATTGTCTACCGATAGAGGGCGCTCCCCTCGAAGGAGCTGCAGCCTGTAGCCAACCAATCTCATTCAGGAGGGAACAGGTTCTCAATCATAGGACGTTTGGAGACTTTTTGGATGAAGTGAACGCAGTTGATGGGGATTTACAGACGCACACTGAGATCTGATGAATGAGCCGCGGGAAGTGCTTGGAGAGGTTCTTTCCTTGAGGCCAACCGAAAGTCCTTCTCCATGGCCTCCCCGAAATCCCACACCCGGGTTTTTGCGACCGCTGAAGCCGCGGTACTTTTGGCCTCCCGGTACCCGTCTGCTGTTTCAGGAGACCCCTGGGCCAACCAGGCCTGAAAGGCCTCCTTCTTCTAACAGCTTCCTTCACTGCTGGTGTCCACCAACGGGTTCTTGGGTTGCCGCCACGACAGGCACCGACAGCCTTTTGACCACAGCTCCGAGCTGCAGCCTCTACAATGGAGGCTCTGAACATGGCCCACTCAGGTTCCATGTCCCCAACCTGTCCCCAACCTTGAAGTGGATCAAGTGGAAGTGGAAGCCCCTGTCCGTATGGTCTTTGGTGGGAGTTCCCAGTTCACCCTCACTACACGTTTGGGTTTACCAGGTCTGTCTGGCAGCCTCCCGCGCCATCTGATCCAACCCACCACCAGGTGGTGATCAGATGACAGCTCTGCTCCTCTCTTCACCCGAGTGTCCAAAACATGCGGCCGTGGATTTTCATCCATCCATCCAAATTTCGCACACTTTCCCGCCTGTGAAGAAATGCGCAAAGATGTCCCCCGAATGCGGAAAGAAAAATCTTAACTACAGAGCCGACATTTGGTATAAATAATAATAAACTTTGATTACCGGTATGTGTTCTTTTCATTTCATAAAAATGCGTACACAAATGTATATTTGTTTATTTTATTATTTATTCTTATATTATTGTGATATGCGAGGGGGCGGGTCTGTGTGATTTAGCGCCGGCGGTGAAACGCGGGAAGCGGAGCGGCTGCCGACTCTCCTTCCCGGTCCAGAACCAGCTCAAGCCACGGTGGCTTCCCGGTCCAGAACCAGCTTTCAAGGCCACCGGTGCGTTCCCGTCCAGAACCAGCTCAACCCACGGTGGCTTCCCGGTCCAGAACCAGATCAAGCCACGGTGGCTTCCCGGTCCCAGAACAGATCAAGCCACGGTGGATTGTTGGCAACATAGACTTTCGCTACATTGGTGCCCAACAGGACCTGGGCCACGGAGACGCAAAGTGCTGAGTCGGTGGCCAGAAGCGGCGGGACCGCAGTCGGGATAATTGGCGGAACAGTCTTTAATTATAAATGAGCCCCATTGGCTTCATAAGGAACATCTTAATATTGATTTTAGTCGTCCTGCTGCTCCATCCGTCCCCAGCCTCCTACTGTGGGGGACAGTAAGCAGGTGTTAATACATATGAAGGATCATTATACTCATCTACAGCTGCGGTGATCTCAGGCGTTTTGCCGGCCCCGCCCCCTTGTTTCACCGCCGCTGCTAAACCACGCCCCCTCGCATACCACAATTATTATATTAGATTATTATTATTATTATTATTAATATTATTTATACATTGTGCCCGATAAATGTTTGGTTTTAAAAGCGCCCCACTTGTATTTTTGTCAGCGTAGCAAAGTGACGTCATGGACAATATTGCTGCATTCGTTTCAAACCCATTCATGTCCATTGATAGAGAACAGGTAGCAGATACATTCCATCACGTGTTTGCTTTGCCAAGTGGAGTTGTCATGGAGATGGTTCATTAGCAACATGACAGCTGAGAGCCAGATCTAGGGACAGTGACTCATGGAGACCAATGGCAATTCATATAATCATTTTCCTTTGTTGCTCTTGTAAAAAAAATTATTTACTCAAATGAATCTTCTGTCTTGGTTGCATCAAATTCAAAATTGACTTCATGTTAATTAAATTATCCTAAATAAAAGGCCTCAAGTTGGAAATACAGACTGGGCTGCCTTTATCTCTTCAGCCTTTCACCAAGGCCGAGGTCAGGATCTTGGGCTTTAAAATGTTGATGACCCACTGGGTTACAGTTAGGGGTTGCACGACTTCAGATTTTTTCAAGTCGACTTTTCTATCGATAAAGTCGACGTAACGTCGACGCGTCGTTGATGACGTCATCACATACACACGCACGCAAAAAACAGACAGAATGGGCTGTCCAAAAAATAGCAACTTGTATTGACAAGATCTCTGTGTACATGAATCACTTACAGCTTTACATCATTATTTTAAACACTTAAATAGAATAAAAGAAAATCATTGACAAGAGAAATGTGAAGTAAAAGTAAAATAGTCGTAGAAAAAACTTGTGAGGGCTCTGGCTCCACCGTGTGACTCACCGTAGCTCCACACGTCACTCTGGTGGGTGTAGGTCCACTGGAGAATAGACTCCAGAGCCATCCACTTAATAGGCACCTAGAGGAGAAACAAACGGAAACAAACACACACACACTTTGGTCCAGTCAACGTAAAACCTATAGGTGCTTGTAGGTTTAGCATGAATGCGTGTCTGTCTGTCCTCTCTCCCTATGCTCTCTCTCTCTCTCTCTCTCTCTCTCTCTCTCTTTTTTGCGTCTCTCTGTCTGTCTGTCTGTCTGTGTCTTTCTTTGTCTTTCTCTCTCTCCCGTTCTCTCCTCTCTCTCTCTCTCACCTTCCCACCGTCGGCGTGGTACTCCTTTTCGTCGGCGCTCAGCAGGCGCGCGAGGCCGAAGTCGGTGATCTTGACGTGCTGGGGGGTCTTCACCAGCACGTTGCGTGCCGCCAGGTCGCGGTGCACCAGGTGGCGCTCCTCCAGGTAGCTCATGCCCTGTGAGGGGGGAGGGGGCGGAGACACAGTTCACTCTGCAACACCGTACTGTACACGTGTTGTACTGCATCGTAATGTATAGAGCCACAAAGAAGAAGGCCCAATTCTTGTCGAGTTCAGTGAGTTTAAGTGGCTTCCATCTGCCAAGATGTAAGAACTCACCGCTGCTATTGGCCTTTTAAATTATATTATGTGATGTTTTGTTTTGTGTGAACTGTTTCTGTGTCGTTGTTGGTGTGATGTTGTGTTCTGCTGGCTGTGCAACAAATTGGGGATAATAAAGATTACCTTGACCTTCACACATTGTATTGTATACTGCACTGGCGTGGCGTATATTTGACACGTTATCCTGTATGTTGTACTGCGAGTGTAGGTTGTACATATTGTATGCATGCACACAATTGGATATTCTATTCATCTCCTGAACATCCCATCAGGGATTAACAAAGTACTTTATCTTATGTTATCTTATATTTACTCATCCTTTTCTTTTCAAATCTATAAAAGTAGATTGATATTTTGCTGGCGGACACCAAAGTATTTCTTGTATTAGATTTGGACGTTCATTACATCCGTTAGAGCTGTAATTCAATTGGCCGGCGCTTTCCAACATTCTGGCTTCAGTCCAAGGGCAACACTAAAGAGTATAGCAGCGCAAGTACATGAAGATTCATGTTTGCTTATTATTATTCTTACGGCTTTAGAGCAGGCTCTCACTAGTGTAAGCAGTCCTAGTTACCTAAAGACACACATATACACACACACACACACACACAGACACAGCAGACACACACACACACAGCAGACACACAGGCACACGCACACACAGCACACACTCACACACACACACACACTGTTTGCAGGAGTAGCCACAACAGGCTTAGTGTGTTATCCTAGTTAATACGAGGATGCCCGGAGCCAGAGGAGACCCAAGGCTGGGAACAGAAAACAATAGCCATACACAGACGGAGCGCTGGCTACAGATACAGGCCTAGTGGTGGAGGGGCTGAAGATTCATCATTTACAAAATTAGGTCAATGTTAATGCAACCCCCGCCCCCCCCCCCACGGACAGGGATGATGTTGAAAACAAAATTTATTTAATGTTCTTCATATGAATCTGTCTGAGGTCCAGGTTGTTGGGAGTCCAAGGGGAGGTGGAGGGGGGGGGGGGGTGGAGTGGTAGGGGGTGTTTGATTCCCAGCCTCTTAAATGTTCTGGGTTCGAATCCCAACGTCTGCAGTCTACCTGCAGGCATCCTTATCCTTAAGATACTTGACCACTGCGCGTTTATTAAAAGGTCTATAAGTAGGATTTTTACATGCATCAATTGTTTTAAATTGCTAACACAGTATAACAGGTTAGAATTACAATTACATTTGACCTTCACAGACTCAAGAAAATGTTGATTTGTAGACATGTAGAAATGATTCACTATTACATTTATTATTTAGGATGTTTTCATCCAACATTAAAATGGGTGTCAGCAGGTTGTGTGTAACTCTGACACTGCTGCTGCCCCTCTGCAGGACCAGGTGTACCTTGAAGACGGTCCCGAACGCCCCGGCCCCCAGCACCCGCACTTTCTTCATCTCTGTCTCCTTCAGGATCCTCAGCAGGGCCTGGTTAGGGGCCTCCCCGCTGGGGGTGAGGGGCTCCACCAGCTAACACACACACACACACACACACCCACAAATATGAAGTATATATTATAATAATACCATTGTCTTTAGAATTATTTTTTCGTCTGTTTTCTTGTGTGTGTGTGTGTGTGTGTGTTTTCGTGCACCTCTCTCTCCTGCAGCAGGCGACGCAGGGTCCTCTTCTTTTTGATGTGACGTCTCCGCAGGAACACAGAGACGACCATCCACAGAACCACGGCGACCAGGAGCCCGCCCACGATGGCCAGGGCCGTCAGAGAGTGGCCGGCAGCCCTGCAGGGACACACAGAGCAAACACAAAAACACAGAAACATTATTGTATCTAGTGGCCATGTATCAAGGTATAGTGATAACCGTATAATAAACCGATAAATAAATAAACCTCTTTGAGGTTCTAATTCTTGAAACAAGTTGTTTATTCACCACAGCGATATATTGCTGTCTACTTCTACTTAATTCATCAACTTCTTTGCCACATTCGGTTTGGCGCTCACTCCTTCTCCTTCCACCCACAGAGCCGGGAACCAACTTGACCTTGTCTTCACAAGGTCCTGCGCCACTTCGGCACTCTCGGTTACCCCCCTCCCTGTGTCTGACCACCATTTTGTTGCTTTCTCCCTCCCCCTAAAATCTCCCACCTCACTACCTACTACGCCTCACATCGTCACCTCCCGTAGGAACCTGAAAACTCTCTCTCCCTCTACTCTCTCTGCAACTGATTCTCCTCTACACCCTGGCAGAGCTTGGCATCGCTGGAACTGCGTTATCCTGGTTCACTTCCTACCTGACAGATCGCACTTATCAGGTCACATGGAATGGCTCCCTGTCCAGACCCTGCACCCTTGACACCGGAGTACCCCAAGGCTCAGTACTGGGACCCCTTCTGTTTTCTTTATACATTAGATCTCTCGGCTCTGTAATCACATCCCACGGCTTCTCCTACCACTGCTATGCTGATGACACCCAACTGTTTCTTTCCTTCACCCCCTCAGACACCCACATCGCACAACGCATCTCAAAATGCCTGGCCGACATCAGCAGATGGACGACCGCCAACCACCTGAAGCTCAACCTCGACAAGACTGAGCTTCTCTTCATACCGGGTAAAGACTGCCCTCAGATGGACCTACTTGTCACCATCGAGGACATCGAAGTCTCCCCTGCACCCACTGCAAGGAACCTTGGCGTGGTACTGGATGACCAGCTGTCCTGCAACGCCAACATTACCTCTGTGGCCCGATCTTGTAGAATTGCTCTCTACAACATCCGCAAGATCCGGCCCTTCCTCACACATGAAGCAGCGCAGATCCTGGTCCAAGCGCTCGTGCTTGTGCTAAGTGTTACTGCTAGTGCTAGTCCTGGTGATAAGTTGTTACTGCTGGAGCTAGCGCTGGTAGCAGTGCTAAGTGTTGGTGCTAGTGCTGTGCTGGTGTTACTGCTAGTGCTGGTCCTGGTGCTAGTGTTACTGCTAGTCCTGGTGCCAACTGCTGGTGCTAGTGTTGTGTCGACTGTCTGGGAAGGTATTCTGTGACATTCTGTGAATGTCAGCATATAACAATGTATATTTTAGTACATCGATTTATATGTGTATGGATATTTTACTGTATATTCCATTTCATTTTAGATTTCATTTACGTATTTTATATAGAATTCTATTTATAGTTCTATTTCTATTTTGTAGTTTTACTCTATTTTGTATTCTTTATAATTACTGTCGGCTGTCGGGCGTTTTGCACAAAAAGTTTTTAACTCACTGTTTATACTCACGTGTAAATTGTGAAGTTACAATAAAAATACTTGACTTGACTTGACTCGTCATCACTCATCTCGACTACTGCAACTCTCTCCTGGCTAATAATGGTAATCGCTCGTGTTCGATTCAAGACTCTGGTACTGACCTTCATGGCTGTCAACGGAACCGCCCCTACCTACCTCCAAACGTTAGTCAGACCCTACGCCCCAGCCCGAGCACTCTGCCAAACGACTGGTACCGCCTTCACTAAAAACAGCCAAACATCGCTCTTCCAAGTCCCAACTCTTCACGGTTCTGGCTCCTCAGTGGTGGAATGAGCTCCCGGCTCATGTCAGGACGGCCGAGTCGCTCGCCAGCTTCCGCAAGAGACTCAAGACCCACCTGTTCAGAGTTCACCTGGACTCTACATAACCCCCCCCCAGCACTAACCTGCGTGTTTATATGTCTTAACATTTATTAATGGCACTTAGCATTGTTGTTCGTTCTCAGATGTTGTATCATGCTTAGAATTGCACGCCTGCCCAGCTACTTATGCAGGCAACTTGGCAATTATGAAACTCGTTCTATTTGTCTCGTAAATAGGAATGCTCGAAAACAGCTCTATTCTTATCTTCAGGTACCACAGTGATATATTGCTGCCTCTCCTTCAACAAATGTACTCTTTGTAAGTCGCTTTGGATAAAAGCGTCTGCCAAATGCCCTAAATGTAAATGTAAATGTACTTCAACAAATGTACTCTTTGTAAGTCGCTTTGGATAAAAATGGCCTAAATGTAAATGTACATGTAATTTAACCTGATATGGGGATATGCTGTATGAAAAGTTACTAAATAAAAAGAATCTGCCCATATACTCATATGACAAAACATACAGGAGTTTGTTTCGGTCCAAGCGCATACAAAAGTCAAGACAACTCAGCAACAACATGAAATAAGGCGTAAAAGTAAAGAAAAAGTGTACAAAACCAATCATAAGACAATCGGTAAAGGAATCTGTAGGGCAGGGATGGGCAACTGGAGGCCATGCGGCCCGCGTCCTCATCCAGTGCGGCCCACGAGTCCATTTCCAAATATCAATAAATTGTTGGTTTCACAGGCATTGGAAGCAAGAGTAAGAGTCCAATTGTAATTATAATTGTCTACCGATAGAGGGCGCTCTCTCGAAGGAGCTGCAGCCTGTAGCCAACCAATCTCATCCGAGGAGGGAACAGGTCTCTCAATCATAGGAAGTTTGTAGACTTTTTGGATGAAGTGAACGCAGTTGATGGGGATTTACAGACGCACACTGAGATCTGATGGATGAGCCGCGGGAAGTGCTTGGAGAGGTTTTTTCCTTGAGGCCAACCGAAAGTCCTTCTCCATGGCCTCCCCGAACTCCTCCCACACCCGGGTTTTTGCGACCGCTGAAGCCGCGGTACTTTTGGCCTCCCGGTACCCGTCTGCTGTTTCAGGAGACCCCTGGGCCAACCAGGCCTGAAAGGCCTCCTTCTTCTAACAGCTTCCTTCACTGCTGGTGTCCACCAACGGGTTCTTGGGTTGCCGCCACGACAGGCACCGACAGCCTTTTGACCACAGCTCCGAGCTGCAGCCTCTACAATGGAGGCTCTGAACATGGCCCACTCAGGTTCCATGTCCCCAACCTCCCCCGGGATGCACGAGAAGTTCTTCCGGAGGTGGGAGTTAAAGACCCTACGGACAGGGGAGTTCCCAGTTCACCCTCACTACACGTTTGGGTTTACCAGGTCTGTCTGGCAGCCTCCCGCGCCATCTGATCCAACTCACCACCAGGTGGTGATCAGTTGACAGCTCTGCTCCTCTCTTCACCCGAGTGTCCAAAACATGCGGCCGCAGATTTGCTGCTCATCCGAATTTCGCACACTTTCCCGCCTGTGAAGAAATGCGCAAAGATGTCCCCGAATGCGAAAACAAATGTCTTAACTACAGAGCCGACATTTGGTATAAATAATAATAAACTTTGATGACCGGTATGTGTTCTTTTAATTACATAAAAATGCGTACACAAATGTATATTTGTTTATTTTTATTATTTATTCTTATATTATTGTGATATGCGAGGGGGCGGGTCTGTGTGATTTAGCGCCGGCGGGTGAAACGCGGGGAGCGGAGCGGCTGCCGACTCTCCTTCCCGGTCCAGAACCAGATCAAGCCACGGTGGCTTCCCGGTCCAGAACCAGATCAAGCCACGGTGGCTTCCCGGTCCAGAACCAGATCAAGCCACGGTGGCTTCCCGGTCCAGAACCAGATCAAGCCACGGTGGCTTCCCGGTCCAGAACCAGATCAAGCCACGGTGGATTTGTGGCAACATAGACTTCGCTACATTGGCGCCCAAACAGGACCTGGGACACGGAGACGCAAGGTGCTGAGTCGGTGGCAGAAGCGGCGGACCGCAGTCGGGATAATGCGGAACAGTCTTTAATTATAAATGAGCCCCATTGGCTTCATAAGGAACATCTTAATATTGATTTTAGTCGTCCTGCTGCTCCATCCGTCCCCAGCCTCCTACTGTGGGGACAGTAAGCAGGTGTTAATACATATGATCAGGATCATTATACTCATCCTACAGCTGCGGTGATCTCAGGCGTTTTGCCGCCCCGCCCCCTTGTTTCACCCGCCGCTGCTAAACCACGCCCCCTCGCATACCACAATTATTATATTAGATTATTATTATTATTATTATTAATATTATTTATACATTGTGCCCGATAAATGTTTGGTTTTAAAAGCGCCCCACTTGTATTTTTTTCAGCGTAGCAAAGTGACGTCATGGACAATATTGCTGCATTCGTTTCAAACCCATTCATGTCCATTGATAGAGAACAGGTAGCAGATACATTCCATCACGTGTTTGCTTTGCCAAGTGGAGTTGACATGGAGATGGTTCATTAGCAACATGACAGCTGAAAGCCAGATCTAGGGACAGTGACTCATGGAGACCAATGGCAATTCATATAATAATTTTTCTTTGTTGCTCTTGTAAAAAAAATTATTTACTCAAATGATTTGTTCTTGGTTGCATCAAATTCAAATTGACTTCATGTAATTAAATTAGCCTAAATAAAAGGCCTCAAGTTGGAAATACAGACTGGGCTGCCTTTTTCTCTTCAGCCTTTCACCAAGGCCGAGGTCAGGGATCTTGGGCTTAAAAAGGTTGATGACCACTGGGTTACAGTATAGGGGTTGCACGACTTCAGATTTTTTCAAGTCGACTTTTCTATCGATAAAGTCGACGTAACGTCGACGCGTCGTTGATGACGTCATCACATACACACGCACGCAAAAAACAGACAGAATGGGCTGTCCAAAAAATAGCAACTTGTATTGACAAGATCTCTGTGTACATGAATCACTTACAAATGTACTCTTTGTAAGTCGCTTTGGATAAAAATGGCCTAAATGTAAATGTAAATGTACATGTAATTTAACCTGATATGGGGATATGCTGTATGAAAAGTTACTAAATAAAAAGAATCTGCCCATATACTCATATGACAAAACATACAGGAGTTTGTTTCGGTCCAAGTGCATACAAAAGTCAAGATAACTCAGCAACAACATGAAGTAAGGCGTAAAAGTAAAGAAAAAGTGTACAAAACCAATCATAAGACAATCGGTAAAGGAATCTGTAGGGCAGGGATGGGCAACTGGAGGCCATGTGGCCTGCGTCCTCATCCAGTGCGGCCCACGAGTCCATTTCCAAATATCAATAAATTGTTGGTTTCACAGACGTTGGAAGCAAGAGTAAGAGTCCAATTGTAATTATAATTGTCTACCGATAGAGGGCGCTCCTTCGAAGGAGCTGCAGCCTATAGCCAACCAATCTCATTCAGGAGGGAACAGGTCTCTCAATCATAGGACGTTTGTAGCCTTTTTGGATGAAGTGAACGCAGTTGATGGGGATTTACAGACGCACACTGAGATCTGATGAATGAGCCGCGGGAAGTGCTTGGAGAGGTTCTTTCCTTGAGGCCAACCGAAAGTCCTTCTCCATGGCCTCCCCGAAATCCCACACCCGGGTTTTTGCGACCGCTGAAGCCGCGGTACTTTTGGCCTCCCGGTACCCGTCTGCTGTTTCAGGAGACCCCTGGGCCAACCAGGCCTGAAAGGCCTCCTTCTTCTAACAGCTTCCTTCACTGCTGGTGTCCACCAACGGGTTCTTGGGTTGCCGCCACGACAGGCACCGACAGCCTTTTGACCACAGCTCCGAGCTGCAGCCTCTACAATGGAGGCTCTGAACATGGCCCACTCAGGTTCCATGTCCCCAACCTCCCCCGGGATGCACGAGAAGTTCTTCCGGAGTTAAAGACCCTATGGACAGGGGCTTCCACCAGACGTTCCCAGTTCACCCTCACTACACGTTTGGGTTTACCAGGTCTGTCTGGCAGCCTCCCGCGCCATCTGATCCAACCCACCACCAGGTGGTGATCAGATGACAGCTCTGCTCCTCTCTTCACCCGAGTGTCCAAAACATGCGGCCGTGGATTTTCATCCATCCATCCAAATTTCGCACACTTTCCCGCCTGTGAAGAGATGCGCAAAGATGTCCCCGAATGTGAAAAAATATATCTTAACTACAGAGCCGACATTTGGTATAATAAATAATAATACTTTGATTACCGGTATGTGTTCTTTTCATTACATAAAAATGCGTACACAAATGTATATTTGTTTATTTCTATTATTTATTCTTATATTATTGTGATATGCGAGGGGGCGGGTCTGTGTGATTTAGCGCCGGCGGGTGAAACGCGGGGAGCGGAGCGGCTGCCGACTCTCCTTCCCGGTCCAGAACCAGATCAAGCCACGGTGGCTTCCCGGTCCAGAACCAGATCAAGCCACGGTGGCTTCCCGGTCCAGAACCAGATCAAGCCACGGTGGCTTCCCGGTCCAGAACCAGATCAAGCCACGGTGGCTTCCCGGTCCAGAACCAGATCAAGCCACGGTGGATTTGTGGCAACATAGACTTCGCTACATTGGCGCCCAAACAGGACCTGGGACACGGAGACGCAAGGTGCTGAGTCGGTGGCAGAAGCGGCGGACCGCAGTCGGGATAATGCGGAACAGTCTTTAATTATAAATGAGGCCCATTGGCTTCATAAGGAACATCTTAATATTGATTTTAGTCGTCCTGCTGCTCCATCCGTCCCCAGCCTCCTACTGTGGGGACAGTAAGCAGGTGTTAATACATATGATCAGGATCATTATACTCATCCTACAGCTGCGGTGATCTCAGGCGTGTTGCCGCCCCGCCCCCTTGTTTCACCCGCCGCTGCTAAACCACGCCCCCTCGCATACCACAATTATTATATTAGATTATTATTATTATTATTAATATTATTTATACATTGTGCCCGATTAATGTTTGGTTTTAAAAGCGCCCCAGTTGTATTTTTTCAGCGTAGCAAAGTGACGTCATGGACAATATTGCTGCATTCGTTTCAAACCCATTCATGTCCATTGATAGAGAACAGGTAGCAGATACATTCCATCACGTGTTTGCTTTGCCAAGTGGAGTTGACATGGAGATGGTTCATTAGCATCATGACAGCTGAGAGCCAGATCTAGGGACAGTGACTCATGGAGACCAATGGCAATTCATATAATCATTTTCCTTTGTTGCTCTTGTAAAAAAAATTATTTACTCAAATGATTTGTTCTTGGTTGCATCAAATTCAAATTGACTTCATGTAATTAAATTATCCTAAATAAAAGGCCTCAAGTTGGAAATACAGACTGGGCTGCCTTTATCTCTTCAGCCTTTCACCAAGGCCGAGGTCAGGGATCTTGGGCTTAAAAATGTTGATGACCACTGGGTTACAGTTAGGGGTTGCACGACTTCAGATTTTTTCAAGTCGACTTTTCTATCGATAAAGTCGACGTAACGTCGACGCGTCGTTGATGACGTCATCACATACACACGCACGCAAAAAACAGACAGAATGGTCTGTCCAAAAAATAGCAACTTGTATTGACAAGATCTCTGTGTACATGAATCACTTACAGTTTAGTGCAGATTCAGGCCTGTCTACAGAAAATACAGTAACATGCCTATTATATTATGTCACGAAAATATATGTTGCAACATTCAAATTGGGTGTCAGCGATTACATGCGGAGATGAGTTGCTCCTCTGGCAACTCATCACCTGCTGTATTTTCTGCAGCCGCCATAATTGTTGTAGTCTTGTGTGTGTGTGTCAATGTGAAATCGCTAAATTTTTCCCCCACCGGCCACCGCATTTGCGCCAAGTTCCGCCAAATATACTAAAGGAGCCATCTGTATGCAATTTAAAGAATCAGACTTAATTTAAATCTTAAATCTTTTTTACTTTCAATTGATGACTCATCATAATGATAACAGAGCAGCAGATGGAGAGGATCCCAGCTGCGTGAGTCAGTCAACATGTGACGATGGAAAGGTGGAATGTAGTTTAGCTTGAAGTTACGTATGCAGTGTTACTAACACATTCATAAATCTGACCTTTGACACCCAGCGAGTCCAGGCCCTGTGCACCTGGAAAGAGAAGACAGATGCCTGTTAATATGTATTAACACTCAATATAAAACTCATTAGCTCTTTGTTAAAGTACTACGATATATGGCATTCATGTATTAAATGTGTTTTAAGTTTTAAATGAATAACTGAGAAAAGTAAATTGAACTGTGAAAGGTTTTCCAAGGTTTAAGTAAATGAAACAAATAGGTTGAGGTAGTTGTGAATGTGTGTGTGTGTGTGCACACATGCATGTGGATAAGTGCATCTGTGTCTGCGTATGTGTGCATGTATGGTGTGTGCGTATGTGTGCGTGTGTATATATGTACATGCGTGTGTGTGTGTGAATATATGTACATGCGTGTGTGTGTGTGTGTATATATGTACATGCGTGTGTGTGTGTGTGTGTATATATGTACATGCGTGCCTACCCCTGGGTGCAGTTCTGGTGACAGGACTGGCAGACTCCCTGGCCGTCTGCGTACTTGGAGATCACCGTATCTCCGTCCACAGGGACCCCGTGGGGACAGTAATGCACGCAGTGGGGGCCGTCCTTGAAGTGGGCACACTGGAGACACTGGTCGGGCCTCTGGGGGAAGGCGGCAGTAAAACACGTGCATATGCTTAGGACCTGAAATTGTAATACTCTGTTTAACCTGTGGCGGTGCTGACGTCGCTCTATCGCTATCCAACACATCCCAGCTCATAGAAGGATAGTAGGATCAAAAGTGGCCGTACCGGGCCGTGACAGGCGGCAGTTCCGTCCTTTGCAAGGCATTCTGGGTGACATTGTACACAGCTGCTGTTCATTAACACCTCTCTAGGCTTCCTGTGACGGGGGACGGACAAACAAAATATACAGAGGCAACAAAAACAAAACGACAATCAGTAATGAATGTGTATCGTGGTAAAGAATTGACCACGTCACCATGTGTGTGTGTGTGTTCGTCACATACCCCTCCAGCAGGTTACAGAGCACCACACAGCGCCCCCTGCGGCTGAAGTGTAGACAGGAGAAACACATGTCAGGGCCGGGGCCCCAGCAGCCTGCATCTGTACACTCAGGGTCGCAAGTTTGATTCTGTCTCTCTGCACACAGAGAGAGAGAGAGAGAGAGAGAGAGAGAGAGAGAAGGAGAGGAGAGAGAGAGGAGAAGAGAGAGAGAGAGAGAGAGAGAGAGAGAGAGAGAGAGAGAGAGAGAGAGAGAGAGAGAGAGAGAGATGCACTTGTTTTCATAGATAGAAGAAATACAAACACCATTTGTTGGACTCGTCGTCATATTTAGTGGGAACGATGTTATCTCAGTCTACAGGGAAATTCACCAGCAACCCAGCAGTATGTAAAGTAATCATCAATGCATCAAGTGTTCTGATCCAATACTTTTACTTTTGGTATATTTTGATGCCAATACTTTTTTACTTTTTTTTTACTTGAATTAAAGGTCCTGTATGTAACAACAATGAATCCATTCAGGGACTACATGAAGGATTTTTATGAGCAGGTTGTGGTTGAGAGCTTCCCTGACTCTCTCTGTTGCGTAGAACAGCTTTTGGGCTGACTTCTCTTATATTTGAATCGGCTCGGATTTCACAGGAATAAGGAACGAAGTGACATGTAAATATGGATAATAAAATAATATATATACTGTATATCATGGTTTAATTATATCAAGGTTTAATTATTATTAGAACGAACATTAGTTTCTGATTGTTATTGTCTCAACCCACGGAGCTCAGAATGCACTTGATTCTTACACATAGTACCTTTAAGTAACATTTTTAATGCTGGACTACTTGTAAGTATTTCTACAGTGTTGTTACTTTCACTGAAGTAAAAGACCTGACACTAGCTTTGTTACATTTGGTAACAGAACGAGTGTCAGTGTCTTACAACACAACAGAGGGACACGTCTATCGGGGTCTCACCGCAGGTCTTGGGGTCAGAGTTGTTCTTTATGATGACGTTGCGGTTGGTGGGGCCGGCGGTGTGGAGCAGCCGCGCCCACTGCTGGACTCGGCTGTAGCAGAGGTGAGGGTTGTCCTTGATGATCACCTTCCCGGCGCTGATCTCCCGGAGGGAGCGCAGACCCAGCCAGCGCAGGTGGGTGGCCTTGATCACCACCAGGCTGTAGTCGCTGGGGAGACACACGCACACACACACACACACACATATAGGTATATATTCATACATACACACGCATGCATACACATATATCCATACATACACCCACACACACACACACACAGACACACACATAAAACAGTCAAATACACACAGTACAAATACATGCTGTACTTCAAACAGCATGACCTTGTGGTGGTTGAGTATAGACGGCATGACCTCGTGGTGGTTGAGTATAGACAGCATGACCTCGTGGTGGTTGAGTATAGACAGCATGACCTCGTGGTGGTTGAGTATAGACGGCATGACCTCGTGGTGGTCATGTCTTACCTGTGAATGTTGAACCGCCCTCGGATTATCTCCAGGTTCTCGAAGACGGACAGAGAGGACAGGTTCGCGGGCCACTGATGTATATACAAGTACCCTGGACAGAGCGTATGTACATATAGAACAGTTGGGCAGGACACACAAACACACTGTGATGATGGAATTATTATGCATGAGTCGTCGTCAAATTTACCGTTTTTTTTGACTCACCAGTGATTTCCTTCACAGTCCTAAAATACTCCAGTTTGGCCGGGTCCATGGGAGGGACCTTGTAATAGTCGTCACTAGAACAACCAATAAAAACACATTTTACCATTGTGTTCGCCAATGATAAAACATCGTGTTGTGAAGTCACAATGTACTGTTATACAAGTACTTCACAAAGTATATGTCTGATCATAAACACTGAAGTGCTGTATTGCCATTGTTTACCATTTCACACTAAATCCTCTTAAAGTCAACTATAGATGGCTGCTCATGCTGGTTGGATGCAAAAATAAAAAATGAAGTGAATGAAGATTATAATATTTATAATATAAAAAATGTTTATACATGTTTTCCTTTCGGTTCTCATCTCAGTGGCTAGTTTATATCCATATTATTAATTCCGAGAGGTACCGTTTGAAAGTTTTATTGAATTAAATCGAGTAATTGAGCCCGGCCCGGCAACTCACCCGCTGAAGGTGATGCCGGTGAGGGACACGCCCCCGCGGATCCGGGTGCAGTTCCGGAATGACTCGATGTTGGAGGCGTTGATGGCCACGGCGTCATGCAGAGAGCCCTCACCCACGCCGTCACAATCTGCACAGGGTGTCCACACACACGCATGCACACACACACACACACACACATACAAAAACACACAAACATGCTGAAACAGCTTTAGCCATCCCAGACGGCTGCCTGCCAGAGTTGCTCTTCTGTAATCTTGTGTCTTTTTCACTTTTTTCTATTTTTAACAACTTCTTTCTAGATTTCTTGTTAGTTAAGTAGTAAGCTAAGTTATCTGTACAGTAGAACAATGTGGCTTCGCACTTTCTTTTTCAACCTCTGGCAAAAGACTTTCCTTCGGGGTGAGTAAAGTTCTACCTTATATTATCTTAAGTTGTGGTGCGCTCCTCCCCGGAGAGCACCACGTCATCACCAGCGGGTCGGGATTCCAGCCCGAACATTCCGAGCGAGTGAGACACGCCCTGCGGAGGCGAGTGCGGGGGAACCAGGTGTTCTCATCTCATCAGGCCCCAGCAGCTACTTAAGCTCTCCCTGGTGATCCCCTCGTTGCTAGAACGTACTACCCCCTCGTGACTAGTTCCTCGATGATTTTCTTTCCTCGCTCCGACGTCTTCCTCGTTCCCAGTGTCTCCGTGATCCCCTCGTCGATCCAGTGTCTTCCTCGCTCCTCGTCCCAGTGTCTCCCTCGTCTCTCTCCGGATACCTACTCTCCTCTGCACCTCTCCACGCTCCTCTCCCTGGATACCCTCTCCCTCGGACGGACCCCACAGAACCCCCTGAATACTGGACTGCCCTG
>PIJE02001480.1:98058-111140 GCA_002895965.2 Coryphaenoides rupestris
TGGAGATGTGAGAGTGACATCTCATCATGACATGCTAAACGCATTATCATGCAACACTTAAGCTAGTGCCGGCATTGTCATTGTGATGCTAAACTTTAAGTTGCCGACACATTGACACGCTCACACTCTGCGTAGCGCTAACACGTTACACGCTAGTGGCTGCATGTGCACACGGCCACATGGTGTTGATATGCTTAAACAACAAGCGTCTAACAGTTTTGCTCCACCATATGGCGGCCTCTCTCTGTTTCCCGCTCTTGAGGCGCCCTCCTGCAGCTGTTACGGTGTCCATCGCAATTCAGCTGGGTATCTAGCGGCCCGCCTCCACCCATGACTCACATTCCTACAGCACGCGCACACACATACTCACCTCACACACACACAACACACGGCCACACGCCGCCAGCCGACACCACAACGCGCCAGCACCACACACACAACACAACGACAACTGGTGCTGACCAGCACATCACAGGCCACGATAAATGCGCTTGGTTTCGGGTTAGAATGCGGTATATGGTGTTCTGGTGTCACATTGTCCCGAAATCCAAGGTTCATTCCATTGGCTTTTATTGTGAGTGCTGTGCTTAAAAGCACACGTTTCGGGGTGGGCCCCCTCCACCTTTTCAAGGTTTTGTTTTTTAATGTTTTTTCAATTAAGCCCGACAGTAAACGTAGTCACCTGGATTTGTCTTCCTGCTCATTATCAACACTCCACTTCAGATCCACACCATAGACTCCTCGTAAATCGTTGACACTTTTGGCTGAGGAAGCGTGAATCAGAGTCTGTACTTTCATGGAACATGGAGACCGTGCTGTATGGAATTCGTAATACTCAGATCTTTTCATTGTAGATCAGATCACAGCATCAATGCTGTCGGGTAAACATGTCAGTCCGAGGGGACTGGATCAGTGACTCATTTGTCCCAAAGAACTTGTGGGTGGCGATCATAACAACAGCATGCTTCAGATCCAGACACATGGCACTCAACAGAGAGAGAAGAGAAGAGAGAGAGAATGGAGAGAGAGACAGACACACACAGAGAGAGTGCTTTCCTTATCCATCAGGTAAATTTACCACTCTGAGGCCATATCACAGTGAACACGTGTCAGTGGCTTATTCTGCTATGTTATCAATGGAACAGCCAAGCGTTGCTGAACGCTCACAGAAGAAGAAAAATGTGAAAAGGTGAATGTTGGTTGGATGAAGAGTTCCATAGGGGCTTTGTCACAGTGAAAAAAAACTCTGCTGCATTCTAGGCTTCGCAAGCCTGGCAATCGTTACAGCCGCCAACAAAGGTTTTGGGTGTGAGGGAACTCGCCCAACGACGAGAGCATGCAACTCACTTTCCCAGGGCCCCCAGGGTTGGTGGAGGTGTGAAGGGGGGTCAACAACATAGTGAGACAGTGACTGCAAAGATAGTATCACAATCCCCCCCCCCCCCCCCACCCCACCCCGCTCCTTCTATAAATCCGGGACAGAAAGGTAAAACTTTATTAGATGTGAGCCAGGGGTCGGTCATCTGTGGGAGGAAAATAAATATATCTTCATAGAAAGATCAAAGGGGAAAGGAATTCATGTAGGAGTCGCTGGAGAATTGTCTCACGTTCATGAATATCATATATATACAGTATATATATATATATATATATATATATATATATATATATATATAAGGATTATATATATGAGAGTCAGAGACTGCTGAAGAAGGGCAATAATCAGAATCAGAGGTGAACAAACCTAGTCCAATACTTGTTACAATACACTCAACTCCCAAGCTCCTGGGATAGAACGTGGGATTGCGCAAATCGAATTTCCCAGAAACAGTCAAACGAAACAAACAAACTCCCAGTGACCAGTGTGTCTGCTGCCCTGACCCCAGCATCTGTGTCCTTCCGTCTGTCTGTCTGTCTGTCACTGAAGGTATTTACTCTTAAAAACAAACAAACAAACTCTTACAAAAAAAAACGCATACTCCGTTGTCATGTTGGTTACTGACCGGCTGCTCGCTCGCCTGCAGTCTGAGCGAGGAACGGGTAGTCAGCGGTGGAAACAAACAAAAAACCCATCAAAGCGGTCCGCAGTCTAAAGGTCAAACGCAAATCGATGGAGTCAAGCGTGGAGCGCGAGAGGGCCGTCGGTGCATTGCCAAACGACTTGCCTTGAGAGGGGGACGTTGACAATGAAACAGCACTGTGCCGACGATGTCCCCGGCGAGTACTGCATGTGAAGTGGGGGGGTCGGGTTGACACACACTTTTTTTTTTACGATCAATACACGTCTTTTTATCTGCTAGGCTATTCGATGCTATGTTGCATGGGCACACGGCAGTTCAGGATCCAACTCAAACGAATGTGCGTGATTCCTATCGGCTGATGAATGCCCACCATCATCCACAATGCTCGCCAAGGTGAAAGATGAGGGGGGGGGGGGGATGAGAGAGAGAGAGAGAGAGAGAGAGAGAGAGAGAGAGAGAGAGAGAGAGAGAGAGAGAGAGAGACAGGGAGAGAGAGAGAGAGAGAGAGAGAGAGAGAGCAAGATGGCTAGCCAGAGAAATATACAAGCATGCACGTATACACACACTCACCACACAAACACACACACACACACACACACTCACACACACACACACACACACACACACACACACACACACAAACTCACTAGGCTTGCTAGGTTTGAGGTACAAGGTTGACATACTGTATATACACATTTTGCTACTGAACTCTTTGTAAAGTCTCTGTTGTTGATTTGTGGAATGAGTTGAAGTTTTCTTGTTGTTTTTGTTGGACTGGGATTTTGATTTGTGGAATGAGTTGAAGTTTTCTTGTTGTTTTTATTGGACTGGGATTTAATTGTTTGCAGGGCAGCAGAATACACACTACTCACAGATACTCACAGATGACAGCTTTTGAGAACTAGACACGCGCCCCCCCCCCCCCCCCCCCCAAAAAAGTATGTTTTTACTGCAGATCTACACAATCCAAGTGAATGACTGATTTGTAAATCAATAAATAACGCAACTGCACATTTTGCAGAAAGGTGGGGAGTTTGTTGAGACATACACACACGCAAACACACACACACGCACGCACGCACACACACACAGACACACATACACAGACAAATAACAAATAAGACACAGCGTGTTAACGCGGAATGACAAAACATAATAAGATACACAGTGGCCTTGTTACACACACACACACACACACACATTCACACACACACGTACACACAAATGCACAACCCAGACGAAGACGAAGAGCTTAAAGAATGCAAATAACAGAGTGAGTGTAGAAGATAGCAGACTGCGCTGTCTACCGGGTGATCTTGTCTGAGTGTCTCTCCGGGTCCGGAGATGGAGCCATTAGGAAGCCATGTCCAGCGATGCTTCAACATCACTGGTCACATGTCTTCCGTTTAGCTGAGTGAGCAGAAATGCGTTGTCTGTCCTTGTGTGTGTGTGTGTGTGTGTGTGTGTGTGTGTGTGTGTGTGTGTGTGTGTGTGTGTGTGCATGTGGGTACGTGCGTTTCTAGATGTGTGCACGTGATGCGTGTGTGCATGCGTGTGTGCATGCGTGTGTGCATGCGTGTGTGCATGCGTACATGTGAGTGTGTGAGTGTGTGTGTGTGTGTGTGTGTGTGTGTGTGTGTGTGTGTGTGTGTGTGTGTGTGTGTGTGTGTGTGTGTTGACTGCAGTTCTGTGCTTGCTAAACCATTGGAGCGAGAGCCTACATGTCAGCTCTCTCACTGAGAATACCTGAGAGACAAACATGTGTAGCCCCGCCCACATCTGACGAGCATATACCGTCAGTCACATTTCTGCATGACACTTGACAGAGAGAGAGAGAGAGAGAGAGAGAGAGAGAGAGAGAGAGAGAGAGAGAGAGAGAGAGAGAGTCCTTCTGACACTTTTACTGCTACGAAGGCAGTAATGTACACAGAGTATGTGTGTTCTTGGCGCAATCTGCGGCACGGAGGCTACTGGCTAATAGTCCCGCTACTTACATCTGAACCAACAACAGCTCATTCAGCAGCTGAACTGGTTGAACCACACACTCAAGGTGCTTGCTGTGATACTTACTGAGTATTTACAAGCCTTTGTCCACGACGCAAGGAATAACACGTGATGAGGGCATTCATTTGCAGCAGCATAATGGTGTCTCACTGACACTTTCCTGCCTCAACAGCATGTACTTACAAATCTCAAAGCGGGTTTTGATTTCCCACGGCTTTTTATTACACAAACGTGCGTGTGTCTGCACTGGTATATATATTTAATGTTTTATCCCCTGAAACTTGTATTGAGCATTTCTCTTTTACATGATTGTCTTCAAGTGTATATTAATGATTGTCATTTAAATTACTTTGAAACAGGATTCTAAAAAATATAAATGAAAAGTTCTGATATTTTCTACTCCAAAACACTCGAAGCAGCCACACAGAAAAGCAGACGCAGCAAGCTACTGTCGTGGTTTCGAGGTTCGCACAAAAGGTTCTAGGGCTGCACAATTAATCGAATTTTAATCGCGATCACGATTTTGGCCGCCACAATTAAATGAGCATGATCGTCAGCGATATTGACGTTTAAAATGCGTGCTCTGCTGCATATCAAATCAAGCGCTTCCTCAACTAACAGTCAGCCAACCATCAGGGGGACAACGAGATGGGAGGTGTCAGGCGCGCACCCTGCAGCGGCAGCCTCAAAAAGGTTCTGTCTAGTAGTAGTAGTGATGGCAAAACAGTTCATTTCAGTGACTCGAATCACTAGAATCAGTTCATTAAAAAAGATTTGTTCAAAAGATTCGTTCACCGAATCGTTCAGTGCTTGGGCATTCAATGATTCGTTCAGCACAGCAGAACTGGTACTTTTCTAAGGAGGTATTCAGATGTAATTAATTGTATTAAAGTGGAATTACTTTAGAATAGTTCATAAACAACAACAAAAGTAACAAATCTCCATACAATCTTTTAGTACCTCTATGGGTACAGGTACCACCATTTGAGCCACACTAATACAGTAGATACAAAGGTTGTTTTATATAAACGCCAAAATGCACAAACTGGCTCTATCATCTAGTACAGCGTTTAGCCTATACTTGTAGGAATGTGTTAATATATGAACATCTCTGTTTTGATCGTCTCCTGCGAACCAGTTCTGCTGTGATGAATGATTCGTTCATCACAGCAGAAGTGGTTCGCAGGACAAATCACGTTCGCTCGCGGCAGTCCCTCCCCCTCCCTGCACGCTCGCTGCTGATCAGATCCGTTTGAGAGCTCAACTGAACTGAGAAATGAACAGATCTTTTCAGTAAGTGATTCAGTTCAGTTCGTTCACCCAAAACATTCGGTTGTTTGAACGAATCGTTCACGAACGACACACACTAATTAGTAGAAGAGAAGAGAGACAGACAACAGAACAGAGAGCAGACGGTCACGGGTGTCGTGTGAAATGGAAATGAAATGTCAGGAGGCAGAAGGCGAGCAGCTAGTCCCTCGAAAAGGATCATCATCGTTGTCTGGAAGTTTTTTGGATTTAGGGCAAGTTGATGTTAACCGAGAACAAATCATATGCAAAGAGTGCGTAAGAGTTGTGTCTGCGCCGCAAAGCATACAACTAAAAAAAATTGGTAAAAAGTGTTGATACTGTTTATTTATATTTTCCTTCTACGAGATGCACTGTGATAAGGACAAGTCTGATGCAAAGATTTGTACATTAGCCAGAATGTAGCACAACAATGGAAGTGGAAGCAGTGTTGTCATTTAAACGTGAAGTGCAATAAAAAAGATGTTGTCCCTAAAATGAATGAATAATCGGAAACAGATCTCAATATTGATCAAAATAATCGTGATTATCATTTTGGCCATAATCGTGGCAGCCTAAAAGGTTCTCATTCAAATATTTCCACAAATCACATCTGGAATGAAGCAACTGCAATTGTCAAGGTTCGTACAAGGTGAGGAACCCAAAAGCAGGCAGCAGGATGAACTTAAATTATTTATTAATAAAATAACAAAATACGGGAGATCCGAAACTGAGCACGGAAAAAACTAAACATCCAATCGCTGGCATCATGAACACGAACATACAGAGCACCACATGAACACCCGATGACAACACACGACAAGGATCCGTCAGAGAACCCATACAAACACTGAACTTAAATACAGATCCAACTCAACAGGGCAGACAGGCGACTGGGCAGAAGTAACGAGGGACGGGTGAAGACCAATCACAAGGGCGGGAAAACACAACAAGCAGGAATTAATAACAGAAGAACAAGACTCCAAAATAAACATGAAACAATGCAATGAATAAACAGATACACACTCAAACACAAGGAAGTGACAATCAACCAACGAGAAACGGGTGAACACAAAATGGCCGACAACAGACAAGGGCAGGAAGCGAAACTACAGGTGAGGGGCAGGGTCAAAAAGGCAGTGTTGTAAAGTAAACGAAGTACAAGTACTTTTGTTAACTGTACTTAAGTAGTTTTTGACAAAATCTATACTTTACTTGAGTTTTTTGTTTGCTTACTTCTACTTTTACTTCACTATATTTTCACCCAAAAAAATTATACTTTTACTCCACTACATTAATATCGACCACCTCGTTACTCGTTACAAAATAAAATCGGAATATAAGTTTGTCATCAATCAGCCACTCTGTCTCGCGTTGAGGTTCACACATGTTCAGACAACTCTCGTCAAGAGTCAAGACAGGTTGAGGGCGGAGCCTCCCTTCTCTCTGAAACACCTCAAGACAGCATGGCCGCCACACCTGTCGGCTCGTCCGTGATTGTTGACGAAGATACCGATGATATTGTTGCCACGCCGCCAAACCCCTGCGTCTGCAGCTAGTAGTTTGGGGGAAGATGAACACCCGCCGTGGCCACATCTAGCAAAAATGTTTGCCTTTGTGGGCATCAAAGATTCATCCGACAAAATGAAGTGTCTCCTGTGTCGGCCGAAGAATATGGAATTACGTCAGCCTTGCTATTGCTAGCTTGCCGCCTGGCTTTAATGACCGTCACTTTTTTTTGTCTGTGGAGAAAATGCATTTATATTGTTCCCTTTCATGAATTGTTTTGCCCTTTCAATATTGGGTGAAATTGATTGGTTTTGTTACTAGTGAGTGTACTGTAGTGTATCGTACTATATGGACATACAAAATGATGAAATTCGCTAGCATTGTAGTTTTTGTAAGAATAAACGGCACCGACGCACTTTAGTTAAACAATCTGTAGGCTGCCTGTCATTGTAATAACTGTTGGATAAGTCTTGAGTAAACTTAATACATTTTCTTTTTCTTCTCTTTCATTTATTTAACTTATTGATGTAGAGAAAGCATCCTCATCATGTTAAAAAGTATGAGGAGCTGACGTCACAAAAAAGAAAACGGGCCCCCGAAAGTGATACTTCCACCCTAAAGGCTGACACATACTCCGCAAGAACAGAGAAAATAGTTCTTGTTCTCGAGGTGGCAAGAACAAGAACAAAGTTCGTTGTGGCCACGACATTTCATACTTCACGAGAAACTCCTCAAAGGCCCCGCCCACAGCAGCAAACTTCTGCGCCGGCGGAAAGCGCATTAACCACGCCCACTTCAAATTGACCAATCACACAATAGCTCTCGGACACGACGCGAGAAAAAAGTTCTGCCCGGATGACGTGTCGAGAACAAGCTGCGAGAAGAACTCCTGAACCAGGGCTGCAAGAGAGAACAAAATGACGTCATTTTGTTCTCTCTTGCAGCCCTGGGAGCGAGAACAAATTCCTCTGTTCTTTCGGAGTATGGATCAGCCTTAAAGCAGATGACACTGGTGAACGCCAGGTCCATGTCTCAAAGCTCAATCGACTCCAGCCATTGTGAGGTATGTTGTCAGAGGACTCCAGCCATTTTCTGTTGTCGAAAAAGAACCCTTCAGAGAATTAATCAAAGAGTTTCAGCCTAATACCAGAATCATCTCAAGGCCCACCCTGTGTTCAAGTTGCAATAGTTACTTCTTAATATTTTATAATATCCCTTTACTCAAGCTATCATTACATATCCTGCTCACCTTTTACCAACCTACTACTGCCCTGTAGTGGTAAAATATTTGATGGTCCAACTAAACTAAACCACTATACGAGTCAACTCCAGAATTGGCTCATATATGATGTAAAACAATGGCCTGTATGTTTTCTAAGCTATTGATGATTTGGATACAATTTTTATGCATAACAGTATAACACAGTGGTGTGTTTTTTTGTTTTTTTTCCTAACCGGTTCAATCCAGCTGAACTCTCATTCCTCACAGAGTATTCCACCACCATGACCCCAGTAAATCAGGCAATCAACATCTTGCAAGCAGAAACAAATGTCCAGATGGGATGGCTGCTTCCGACCAATCAGCAGGGGGAAGAGAAGCCGATCGTGACATCAATGCTCGGAAAACACATGTCTCATAACAATGATACAACGACGGTTTCCCCTTTTGAACGACGAATACCGACTACCGCCACCTGCCGGTACGGAGAGTTATTTCCCCTCACGAAGGCGCGGAACGTACGTGCCGGGTGGGCCGCGCGTCGCCGTGTGTTCGAGCGCAACTTGAGCTTTGTGACCCGGACGCAGGCTGACGTCACGTTGAGGTCACGACGTCGGCCTTCGTCAACGCTAGTTCTCTGACGTCTGTTTGGTGATTTTTCTGTGGCCTTAAAGCAGCGCAAGCAAAGGAAGGGAAGTGGGTGAGGGTGTTTCGGCAATGGCTGACACTGTGTACAGTACACTTGCCAACGCGTGAAAAACGTTTGCGTTACTATGGTAACAATGACATTCGCTACCTGACAGGCACTCCGTGTTTATAGACGTTTATCCACCGTTCTGTTTACAAAACTCTAATGTATAACGTTCCGATATTTATATCCCTTTCTAATTGTTTACAGTATACAGACGTGGGCTCAGAACACTAGATCACTCACTGAAAGGGGAATGGTTAGTGGTGGAAGATGGACAATCATAAATTACATTTACTGTATAAGAAAATATTCTTATACACGCAGTATCCGGCAGAAGGTACAAGTCTACCCTGCAATATTGGTGTGTTATTAAATCACGTAACAGTGCAGTGCCAGTGACTTACAAACACATCAAGGGGAAAGTGTGTGTTGTGACACACAGGCAAACACACACTCACACACAAGACAAGTACACAGACACGCAGTTATACACACAGTTGGGCCCGGCCAGGAAAACAAGCAGGGATTTATTTTCAGGATAATTGTCCCGGTGGCCAGGACTGGTTGTGTCAAAATCAGCTGGTAGCCATTAACAAGACAAGGAGAACCATGGTGGAGGCTGAAGGCCAGTCAGTCAGTCAGACACACACACACACACACACACACACACACACACACACACACACACACACACACACACACACACACACACACACACACACACACTCACTCGGTCACTCTTTCACTCTCACTCGGTCACTCACTCACACTTCTATCTCTGACTTTCTCTGTCATGTTTGTGAACATATTTACATTTACATTTAGGGCATTTGGCAGACGCTTTTATCCAAAGCGACTTACAAAAATAAATAACAAATAAATAAATAACAGAAGAAACACATTATGATATTATTGCATAAGTGTTTTCAGCCAGTTGTTGTCAACCAAGACATAGTAGGCGGTACAGGATTAAAATCTAATGTTAATTCGATTGAATTGGCCAATAATTTATAACATTCAATAACATTGTTCCGTACTTCATATTATTCATCATATTATTTATTTTTATGATTATTGGTCATACTCTTTTATTCCTGTCCATCATTGCACATTTTTTGTTAAGTTTAATCAGAGTTTATTGAGATGTTTAGCCACAGTTAATCTGAGATCCAGCATTCCTACTGTGTTACAGCAGAACTTCTGACCCATCAGTCCTACTGTGTTATAGCAGAACTTCTGATCCAGCAGTCCTACTGTGTTACAGCAGAACTTCTGATCCATCAGTCCTACTGTGTTATAGCAGAACTTCTGATCCATCAGTCCTACTGTGTTATAGCAGAACTTCTGATCCATCAGTCCTACTGTGTTATAGCAGAACTTCTGATCCAGCAGTCCTACTGTGTTATAGCAGAACTTCTGATCCAGCAGTCCTACTGTGTTATAGCAGAACTTCTGATCCAGCAGTCCTACTGTGTTATAGCAGAACTTCTGATCCATCAGTCCTACTGTGTTATAGCAGAACTTCTGATCCAGCAGTCCTACTGTGTTATAGCAGAACTTCTGATCCAGCAGTCCTACTGCGCTGTCGCTATATCAGACTTGAGATTATTAATCAAAAGTTTGATTTGTGAGACTAAGCCAGAGTTTACTGGCAGCATTCAGTACCTGACAGCGTGCTACAGTGTTTGTGCCTAAGGGATCTCTATCAGAACCTGGTATGTGTGGAATGTTGCTAATGTTAGAGGGATTTTACACCACACAGTTAAAAAACTGGATTACAGAACCAATATTAACTGGGACTCGAGTCTCGACCCTGAAATAAGCCTGTGTGTGTGTGTGTGTGTGTGTGTGTGTGTGTGTGTGTGTGTGTGTGTGTGCTGTGTGTGTGTGTGTGTGTGTGTGTGTGTGTGTGTGTGTGTGTGTGTGTGTGTGTGTGTGTGTTTGCTTTGTGTGTGTGTGTGTGTGTGTGTGTATGTGTTGTGTGTCACAACACACACTTTCCCCTTGATGTGTTTGTAAGTCACTGGCACTGCACTGTTACGTGATTTAATAACACACCAATATTGCCGGGTAGACTTGTACCTTCTGCCGGATACTGCGTGTATAAGAATATTTTCTTATACAGTAAATGTAATTTATGATTGTCCATCTTCCACCACTAACCATTCCCCTTTCAGTGAGTGATCTAGTGTTCTGAGCCCACGTCTGTATACTGTAAACAATTAGAAAGGGATATAAATATCGGAACGTTATACATTAGAGTTTTGTAAACAGAACGGTGGATAAACGTCTATAAACACGGAGCGCCTGTCAGGTAGCGAATGTCATTGTTACCATAGTAACTCAAACGTTTTTCACGCGTTGGCAAGTGTACTGTACACAGTGTCAGCCATTGCCGAAACGCCCTCACCCACTTCCCTTCCTTTGCTCGCGCTGCTTTAAGGCCACAGAAAAATCACCAAATAGACGTCAGAGAACTAGCGTTGACGAAGGCCGACGTCGTGACCTCAACGTGACGTCAGCCTGCGTCCGGGTCACAAAGCTCAAGTTGCGCTCGAACACACGGCGACGCACGGCCCACCCGGCACGTACGTTCCGCGCCTTCGTGAGGGGAAATAACTCTCCATGCCGGCAGGTGGCGGTAGTCGGTATTCATCGTTCAAAAGGGGAAACCGTCGTTGTATCATTGTTATGAGCTTCTCTTCCCCCTGCTGATTGGTCGGAAGCAGCCATCCCATCTGGACATTTGTTTCTGCTTGCAAGATGTTGATTGCCTGATTTACTGGGGTCATGGTGGTGGAATACTCTGTGAGGAATGAGAGTTCAGCTGGATTGAACCGGTTAGGAAAAAAAACACACAACTGTGTTATACTGTTATGCATAAAAATTGTATCCAAATCATCAATAGCTTAGAGAACATACATGCCATTGTTTTACATCATATATGAGCCAATTCTGGAGTTGACTCGTATAGTGGTTTAGTTTATTTGGACCATCAAATATTTTACCACTACAGGGCAGTAGTAGGTTGGTAAAAGGTGAGCAGGATATGTAATGATAGCTTGAGTAAAGGGATATTATAAAATATTAAGAAGTAACTATTGCAACTTGAACACAGGGTGGGCCTTGAGATGATTCTGGTATTAGGCTGAAACTCTTTGATTAATTCTCTGAAGGGTTCTTTTTCGACAACAGAAAATGGCTGGAGTCCTCTGACAACATACCTCACAATGGCTGGAGTCGATTGAGCTTTGAGACATGGACCTGGCGTTCACCAGTGTCGTCTGCTTTAAGGCTGATCCATACTCCGAAAGAACAGAGGAATTTGTTCTCGCTCCCAGGGCTGCAAGAGAGAACAAAATGACGTCATTTTGTTCTTGCAGCCCTGGTTCAGGAGTTCTCGCAGCTTGTTCTCGACACATCATCCGGGCCGAACTTTTTTCTCGCGTCGTGTCCGAGAACTATTGTGTGATTGGTCAATTTGAAGTGGGCGTGGTTAATGCGCTTTCCGCCGGCGCAGAAGTTTGCTGCTGTGGGCGGGGCCTTTGAGGAGTTTCTCGTGAAGTATGAAATGTCGTGGCCAGAACGAACTTTGTTCTTGTTCTTGCCACCTCGAGAACAATAACAAATTTCTCTGTTCTTAGGGTGGAAGTATCACTTTCGGGGGCCCGTTTTCTTTTTTGTGACGTCAGCTCCTCATACTTTTTAACATGATGAGGATGCTTTCTCTACATCAATAAATAAAATAAATTAAAGAGAAGAAAAAGAAAATGTATTAAGTTTACTCAAGACTTATCCAACAGTTATTACAATGACAGGCAGCCTACAGATTGTTTAACTAAAGTGCGTCGGTGCCGTTTATTCTTACAAAAACTGCAATGGTAGCGAATTTCATCATTTTGTATGTCCATATAGTACGATACACTACAGTACACTCACTAGTAACAAAACCAATCAATTTCACCCAATATTGAAAGGGCAAAACAATTCATGAAAGGGAACAATATAAATGCATTTTCTCCACAGACAAAAAAAAGTGACGGTCATTAAAGCCAGGCGGCAAGCTAGCAATAGCAAGGCTGACGTAATTCCATATTCTTCGGCCGACACAGGAGACACTTCATTTTGTCGGATGAATCTTTGATGCCCACAAAGGCAAACATTTTTGCTAGATGTGGCCACGGCGGGTGTTCATCTTCCCCCCAAACTATCTTCGTCAACAATCACGGACGAGCCGACAGGTGTGGCGGCCATGCTGTCTTGAGGTGTTTCAGAGAGAAGGGAGGCTCCGCCCTCAACCTGTCTTGACACTCATTGTGAACCTTGCTAACCAACGAGAGGACAGAGAGAG